>MJMS01000093.1:0-98335 GCA_002018275.1 Huntiella bhutanensis
GTCTTGGGAAAAACAAATGTAGGCGAAGCTACCAGAAATTCGAACAGGGCAAGGTAATTCTGATAACTCACTGTCGTTAGGAAGCCAGTACGACGGTTAGCTGGCTGGAAGCTTTCCTGTGCATCTTTGGAATCATAGAAAAGATCCCGAAGATGAGATTCCCGACTGCCATTATCCTTGATAGACTGGACACTATCGAGTCGTTTCCAGTCATCAATTAGAATCCCATGTCCGACATCATTTGGGAGTGTCGACAATACCTCGACCGCAGCCTTGATGGTACTGAACCAGTACTATATATCTTCAGTTAGTTATTGTCAAAAGTGATGATGCATTTCAAGCATTCCGAACATACCGTATCAAGACGAGCACCTACCCTCCACGACCATGTATTGAGCTTGAAAAATTGTTGACCCATAGTCGTACTGCACCAAAGTGTGACGATAGGTTTCCAATGTGGGTTATTCCACAGCGTCATCAGGCGTGTCATCGGAAACGTGGTATCTTTACCTAGGCGTAAGATCTTGCGAATCTGTTCCCTCAATCGCTCTCCAGCAAGGTCGGCCAGTGACCTGGGATCCTTGGTTTCGGCAAGGACAAGTTGTAGCCATACAGCACCATGCCTATCGGGAAGGGCAAGATCATGACGATTGAGCTTTAGTTCATTCGCAAGTCTGAATGGAAGNCTCATGAGATACCCTGGCCGCTTCCTCGGGGTTTACACTCTCCCTTGTCTCTCCCTCGTTCTGAAGTAGCCATAGTTCTGGTACTAGACCACGCCATAGTTGGGGCCTATTACTCCTGGTACGGTCGGCCAAAACCGCGGCGGCTGGATTAATCCAACGAACAACATGTTCCATGACCTGTGCCATGAGCATTCCATCTGCCTTAGATATCTCCAGGATCTGATGCGTCTTGGGAAAAACAAATGTAGGCGAAGCTACCAGAAATTCGAACAGGGCAAGGTAATTCTGATAACTCACTGTCGGTAGGAAGCCAGTACGACGGACAGCTGGCTGGTGGCTTTCCTGTGCAAATTTGGAATCATAGAAAAGATCCCGAAGATGAGATTCCCGACGGCCATTGTCCTTCATACACTGGACGCTTTCGAGTCGTCTCCAATCATCAATTAGAATGTCATGTCCCACATCATTTGGGAGTGTCGACAATACCTCGATCGCAGCCTTGATGGTAGTGAGCCAGTACTATATATCTTTGGTTAGTTATGGTCAAAATTGATGAGGCATTTCAAGCATTCCGAACATACCATGTCAAGACGAGCACCTGCCCTCCAAGCCCATGTATTGAGCTTGAAAGATTGTTGACCCATAGTAGTACTGCACCAAAGTGTGATGATAGATTTCCAGTGTGAGTTATTCCACAGTGTCATCAGGCGTGTCATTGGAAACGTCGTATCTTTACCTAGGCGTAAGATCTTACGAATCTCTTCCCTCAACCTCTCTCCAGCAAATCTGTCCAGTGACCTGGGATCTTTGGTTTCGGCGAGGACAAGTTGTAGCCATACAGCACCATGCCTATCGGGAAGGGCAAGATCATGACGATTGAGCTTCAGTTCACTAGCAAGTCTGAATGGAAGGAGATCTATAAAGTGTTAAATGATGTCTCTACTAGAGAGTTATTATTATCCTTACCTTTATCGTATACCTTACAAGTCCACCAAAGCTCCGTTTGTGCAGCCTTAGTCAATTTGACGTACTCCCGCAGAGCACCAATCCGGTGCTGTCCCGATAAAACTTCAAGCTTTTCAGAATTGACATTTAGCCAGGCGTCGAATGAGGGAATAGTGTCCTTGTTGACCGGTGAGCCTGAGGATTCCAGGTATTCTTTCATCTTCTGTACAGAACTCGATGCACATGAGACTACAAGATGATTTTTCGAGGCCGTACGTTCAAGTCTATCGTTGCGAAATTGAGCACACAGATTTGCAACATGCCGTGTATCAAGAGGTCGGTTTTGTCCGACCTCCCAGATACAGGTGAGCGCTGCAATAGGTACCTTGGCAGTTATTAGGAGATATTCTTCGGCCTCTTGTTCGATCGAATCTGAATCCTGGAAGGCCTGGTCTGTCGAGATAGTTTGTGCAGTTGCTTTGCATCTTTTGGGGGCAGGTCGGGTAGGTAAGTCGGTCGAAGTGCGTTTCGCCATTGTAGTATGTTGTTGGAGATAGAGCAAGATAGATATATGACCGGAATAACTTTGGGTAGTTATACTTTAAGTAGCTTTGGGTAGTTACTTGTGTCAAACTAGAAAGTCAACCCGTAAGCGTGCGAATATGGAGGAAGGTGTAGACAATAAGGTAGTAGTAGTCACGTAGATATGGTAGTGAAAGAGAACATAAGATATATTGGAAGAAATAACAAGAGAGGGCGCGCGTGCGTAGGTTTATATACATACGCGTGAAGCCCATGTCTGTTTATTCAGGGTCAGGGTTGACAAAAGGAGTTGAATAAATGTACATATGTACATACATACATACATACATACATATGTACATCGGCAGATTTCCTCGCTGCTCCTTGAGTACCGAAATTTTGGGTTATTTTGGGTTTTTCTGTTTTGGGAAAAGGGATTCCCCTTTGGCCGTCAATTACTCGGAAACCCTAAGCTAACCCACTACCTAAAACGGAAAAAGTGAAATCGACCCCAACATCGGTACTTAGGGAGCAGCGAGAAAATCTGCCGACTACTGTGCGTAGCTTTTAATGATGTGTTCGTGACCGGCCTCAAAACTTGAGAGTGACGTAGGTTCAATAGTCAAACAGAAATAGTTCAGAAAACAATTTCAAGATTGCCTCTGCAACCTTTTATCTCATTGTTTCATTCCCCCTGAATGGCTTCATCCCTCGTTAACCCTGCAGACATTCATACAACGGGTTAACCCTACCAATGCCGCCATTGCATCTTAAAAATTACATCATTCTATTCACACCACATGAACTATCTGACGGATTTTCAACTATACCTTTTTCTCTTTTCGTAGCGACCACGAGAATTCCTGCGGTTCATGGCGATTTATGCTTCAAAATATAGACTAAATGACTAAGCCCACAATGAACGGTGGTGTACCGACACGAGACAATGTAACAATGCTGTGTGACATTTGTGACAGATGCGGGGAAAGTGGGAATCAAGTGAACAATGATCTGAGAAAGGTTATTCCATTCTGTATTGAGGCTTAATACCTCCAGCTTTCAAGTTTTCCTAGTCATAATGAATTAAACTTTGTACTTTCTTTTCCTCTTGATTCTCTGGTTTGCGATTCTACTGAAAACAGCTGATTATGAAACTCCCTATCTCGATGTCTGGTCAGGTTCATTCTATCTCGACCCTTACATCAGAGGCCAATGATTTCGAAAATCCGACTGTCATCCGCCGCAATGCCCTCCCTCCTCGGGCTTATCACATACCTACACAATCTGTATTGCTCAACGGTACCTGGTCTTTTCATTATGCCACGTCGCCCGCGTTAGCACCCAATCCGCTTGATCTTTCGTCTGCCATCACATGGACCAAAATCTCCGTGCCAGGCCATTGGCAACTTCAAGGCCATGGGATTCCACACTACACAAATGTGCCATTTCCTTTTCCGGTGCTTCCACCACACGTTCCCACGAACAATCCGACTGGTACATATCAGCGAAAGTTCACAGTCCCTAGCGATTGGGTAGCAGACTGTCGCATTCACCTGCGATTCGAAGGTGTAGATTCCGCATACCATCTATACGTAAACCAGAAATTCGTCGGATACGCCCAAGAGTCTCGCAATGCCTCCGAGTTTGACATCACGGATTTCGTCACTCGTGGGGATACCAATGAGGTTTCTGTTCGCGTGTACCAATGGAGTGATGGAAGCTATTTAGAAGACCAGGATCAGTGGTGGTTATCTGGAATCTTTCGTGACGTTTGGTTGATACCAGCCTTATCTACGCAAATTCAAAACTTTCGACTGTCGACTAAGTTCGATGAAGGCTTTGTTGACGCTAAACTGGTCGTGGATGTTGAGACCTATGGGTACGGGCTATTATCGATCTCGGTCAGTTTCCGCGGGAAGGAGGTATTCAGGAAAGATGTCCAGGTTTCGTCAAACCAGAATGACCACGATTCAGTGCCTACCCAGACCAGTTTGAATGTTCCAGTGTCGCAACCTCATCATTGGACTGCAGAGACTCCAAACCTTTATGATGTCTTACTAGTATTTGAAGGTCATCAGGTTCGGTTGACACACGGCTTTCGGGAGGTCAGACTTAAGAACGGGCTCATCACTATCAATGGCCAAACTATCCGGTTACGCGGAGTGAACCGTCATGATCACCACCCACTTCATGGCCGAGCTGTACCCAAAGACTTCATCGAAAGAGACCTTATCATGATGAAGCAGCACAACATCAACGCTATTCGAACAAGCCATTATCCACCAAACCCATACCTTCTAGACCTTGCGGATATACTAGGATTTTACGTCCTTGAAGAAGCAGATCTTGAGTGTCACGGCTTTTATGAAGCGGTAGCACGGCCTCTAGGGGTCCCAGATGGTGATGACTATGAAGAACGTAAGCGCAAAGTATTTCCAAGTGCCGCCAAGTTTACATCAGATAACCCTATATGGGAAGACGCTTATGTTTCCCGCATGAAACAAATGGTTTGTCGGGACTTCAATCATCCTTGTGTCGTCATTTGGAGTCTGGGAAACGAGTCGTTTCATGGACGCAACCATGCGGCTATGTACAAATACGTCAAATCGATTGACCCGCATCGCCCTGTTCACTACGAAGGCGATTTCAACGCTGAATCTGCAGATATGTTTTCCTACATGTATCCTGGTATCGAAGAACTCAAGGGCCACATAAAGCACACTGGCGTTGCACCTGACGGTACTTGGAGTAAGCCCATTATACTCTGTGAATATGCTCATGCCATGGGTAACGGGCCAGGCGGACTAGCAGACTACATGGCTTTATTTGAAAGCGAGAGACGACTACAGGGAGGTTTTATCTGGGAATGGGCGAACCATGGCCTCTGGAAACCCGATGGTGACGAAAATGGAGGCTTCTTTGCGTATGGTGGCGACTTTGGAGATGTTCCGAATGATGGAACGTTTGTCATGGACGGCCTGACCAACTCTAACCATGACCCAACTCCCGGTCTTCTAGAGCTCAAGAAGGTTTATGAACCCGTGAAGATGACTGTATCTTTAAAGAGTTCTTCGGATCAATTAAAAGCTTGTCTAGAGCTGTCCAGTCGGTTCGACTTTTTGAATTCGACTTTAACTGGCCAGTGGGAAATTGTTGCAAAAGGGGTCGTCACCGACTTCGGGACGTTCGATATCCCCACTTTGGTGCCCAACACAACAGTCCAAATTCAACTGGAGCTTCCAAGCCCCGAGGACACTACGATAGATACCGTCCTCAATCTAGGTCTGGTTTTGAGAGAATCCACAAGGTGGGCTTCCATCGGGCACGAGGTTAGCTGGACCCAGGTGGTTATCCACCGTAGTCATTTCGTGCCTATTCAAGCACCTCTGGAAGCTCAACCATCACAGATCCATGCCACTAATACCAAGATATCTCTCTCTGGCCCCGGAAGCAACTTCAAACTCGACCGCATCCTGGGCTGGCCTTCAATGTGGAAGTATAACGAAGACGTCCTATTCACCAAGCTCAAAGTCGGCCTTTGGCGGCCACCCACAGACAACGATATTCCTGCATCCCTTCCATACTGGAAACGGTACGGTTTAGATACCCTGACAACGCAGATTCGGAGTATCCTCATGCAGGAAGAGGAAAATTTCACAGAAATCAAAGTTGAATCCGTCTTAAGTCCGCCAATTGTCGCATGGTACGCCAATATTTCCATGGTCTATACAATCCACGCCAACGGCATATCAGCTATCCAAGCAACGGTTTTCTTTGTTGGTCCGTCTCCCGAAAACATCCCCCGGATCGGACTAGACATACAACTTCCACCAAACTTGAATACCGTAGAATGGTTCGGTCGTGGTCCAGGCGAAAGTTATCCCGACAAAGCCGAGTCTCAGAAAGTCGGTTTATACAAGGCAACGGCCTCCAAGTTAGAAACCCCTTACGACGTCCCACAGGAGAATGGAAACCGCACGTCAACACGATGGCTCCGTATCACTGATGACCATAGCGCTTCAGGCTTTTTCGTTCGCCAAACTGGGAATTGGAATAATTCAGAGCAAAGCTTCACTGCCATCAACAGCACTGATTATGCTACGGAGCATAAGGCAGATGATACTACATTTAATTGGAAGGTCAGTGTCTACAATGATGAGACAGTTCAAAATGCCAAGCACCCCATCGATCTAGTAGCCGGAGACCCAGTTTTAAGGTTAGATGCGAAGGTAGCGGGTGTTGGTACAGGAGCATGTGGACCCGGAGTCGATAAACGGTATCAGGTTGCATCGCAAGAGGGTCAAGCATACAAGTTTAGCTTCGAACTGGTCCCGTTGGGATGCCCCACGGGCGCTGCTAGAGAGTCATGACCAAAATATGGACGGTCACCAAGATCACATCACAACAATCGCTCTATTCACTAGATAACTTATCTTGAGACATGAATCACAAAGCACAGCGAAAATAATTATCAAAGCCCTTATATAAAGACAAGCAAGCTCTAAGTTGAATTTCGCAACACTAAAAATAATACAGAAAGAGCAAAACAAAAACGCTATATCGAGGTCGATGTTCGTTACTCTGATGTCAAAAGCTTTTCAATAGCAAAGTCAACCTCCTCTGATGTGCCAAACAGGAATGCTCCCTTGTCACCACATCCGCTAGCTTGACCTTCCAAAATTCGTGATCCATCAGCTGGGTTGAGGGCCTTTCCACCGACACACTCCATAATCAAGGCCATCGGATACAACTCATACAAAGCACGAAGCTTGGCTTTTGTACCGGGAGTAACAGGGTTGACATAGATGCCGTGTCCCTTGACCAAGATGTGCACAACGTCGGGAACAAGACCACCAGCATATCTAAGGGTATAGTTGTTCATGATGTAGTAATCAATCAATGACTTGTACGCCGGAGACTCAGCGGCACACCGCAAGTTCGCAGGAGCAAAGTATCGTGTCTTGAATGGCGCAATATTCAACTTAACATCCCGACGGAGAATCTCCATTTTAACCGGGGTTCCACTGTCGGAGCTAGTCAGACCAACCTCAAAACAAAAGGCCGGAAGCTCGGGAATTCTTATGGCAACGACAGCAGTAGTACGAGGGCCAAACACACCAAGGATTGAAACAATCTGCTTCTCGCCTGCATTCACGCCAACAGCCGTGTCACTATCCCAGATACCGTATATAGCACCAACTGTCCAGTTCGGGGCAATAATAGAACTACCATCAAGTGGGTCAAAGGCCAATGTGTAACGCTCTCCAACCTGGGTAGCAGACGATGACGTACTACGCTCTACGGGATCCTCTTCCGAAGAAACTGTAACGATAGCCGGAGCAGAAGAGAGTGCCTCACGAATAGCGTTCTCGGCAGCAACATCCACGTTGAGCTGATCATCACCAAATTGGTTCGCATTTCCGGCAAGAGAGACATGATGAGAAGTGTTCAAGATACCAGCCACAGAAGATACAGTAGAAAGAATAGTTGGGATGACAGTAGAGAAAAGCTGACTGCGTTTAGGTGGCGGCGAAATGCCAAGAAGCTTAGAAAGATCGGTAGACATGGTGGCGTGAGTATGTGCAAAGGCACGTAACTGTTAATACAAAGAAAACTGGGTGACAGAATAGCTAGAGAGTCCAATAGTGGTAATAATAGTCGTCCGGTTCCAGGTCTTATTTGTGTGTTTTAAGACATAAACTTCAAGAAAACAGACTCCGGCTTATAGTATCACATAGATTTCAAGGCCTGTAGCACGACAATTGCACCGCAAGTTGTAGGTGGATACCGCAAAAATAAGTGGGGGGCCAGAAAGAGGGGAACGCTTTAGTCATCACAATGGTTCGTTGTTAACCCTAATGGTTGTGATTAGAAGGGCCAGCTGCGGTCACCGTCCATGATGGCACTTTCATCTTCGTAGTGGCCCTCAAATAAAGTATGGTAATGGTTATAGGACGGTATTCCTTCTGGGGCGGCGTTGCTATATCTGTAGCCAGGATCAAGACTATCTGCCGCCGCCCAGATGTCAAAGAACGCCCGCTTACCAATGGTGTCATGAAGCGGACGGAACCAAACAAATCGTTGTAAACATTCTAGCATCGTGGGCCAGTCGCGTGGTGGCTTCAGCTGGCGCCAAAGTGCATGCATCCAGGATCTACCTGCGACATCAAACACGGCCAATGAGCCAATCAACAGACTCCACAATAACAGTTCTCTCCAAGCCTGGGAGACTTCATCGGCAAGAATATCTCCAATGAAACCACCCGAGGGTTGAATTGCACCTAATGTGTAACGGAGCCCACGAGCTAGGTATGGGTAGCGAATACGGCTGCCCGGGAGAGGGTATGTCGTGGCAAGAACAGCAAGTAGTGATAGGCGAACACACTCGTCGCTAACATTGTGCATTTCCGATTGAAGCTGCAGCAAACGGTATTGGATACTGGTAATGTAGTCCTGGAACTCGCTGTCTTTGAACTTGGGCAGCTTGTTAACGTGAACAAGGTTGACACGGTGCGCAAGGACAGACATGTCTTCGAATACCGTCAATAATCGATTGTCGTGAATAGGAACTGGAACCGGAGGGGGGGTTAAGTCTGGATCTGCGATGGCGCCTGGTAATAAAGGAAGCGAATTTTGCGGAATCATTTGATTTTGGATGCTGTCAAACGACATTGGGCTACTTATGAACCGTGACTGTTTTCCGGAATCAAGAGAAGCTCCGAGGTCGAATCTGTGACACTAGTAGTCAGTACATGGTTTCCTTTGTGGGGAGTATGTTCCTCTACTTACCGGCCTAACTTGACATGCATCTTTGCATTGTCTTTGAACCCATCCAGGCCACCACGCAACTTGACGATACGACACAATCCATCAAAGTGACTTTTTGCGCTAAGGTCGTCTTTGAGCATATCGGCAACTACAATTAAAGATAGCACAACAGCTACGGTACTGTTATCCATTATCGCTTGCTCCCCGCCGTTGGCTATTCTTTTTTGTAATGCCTTGAGTGACTTTGAAACATGCTTAAACATGGTCTGGCCATGATCTCTTCCATTTAGTACATTTCGTACACCAATGTACATAGCCAGAGACGCATGTAGATAAGCTTCATCATAGAAGAGCCACTCGAACCACTCGCTATTAGATGGACCAAAATCGACAAATACCGTAGCAGGATATACAACCTGTTGAGCCACTGAAAAGTCTAGATATCAAAAAAATTACCCGGTTAGTATGTATTGTCGAATCTAGGGAACGGGAAAGTCGAGCCGGGGTAATTGGCTATGCGCTTTAGAGCAACCTTAACATCCCTGGTCCGTTGCCCTAAACCCCAATTAAGCCCAAGACAGGCATTGTGTTGCGCTGCATCGAGCCCGTTATCCGTTTTGTGACATGTCGGCAAGTCCAAGAATGCCCTATTATATGCATCTCGGGCATCTTTTTTTTTTCGCCTCATGTGAGTAAATACAAAACCTCCAACTGATCTGCACGCATTCGGAGAAGTCCACAGCATATGGAGTACCAGAAAGGGGAAAATAACAAAGCCACTGTAACCATGTCACCTAACTGACTCGCATGTCCGGATGGGAAAAAAAACATGGGTGAAGGAGTAAAAGTAACCTACAAGTGTGAATGACCTCGTGACCGGCACCGTCAATCAGCGCTGGATACTTCCACAAGGTTATGTCATGGCCAACAGGCGGTTGTGGTCTGACGACTCTCTCCTGCCACGCTTGGTTCGTGGCCTCCTCCAAATCAGGGGTCTGAGCGCGATACCGTTGGCGCTCGCGTGGTGTCAAGTCCACATGGCTCTCCGGCGATATGGCTAGCCGCGTCCGCTTCGGCGGGTCTTCCGGCTCGGGAGTAGCGGTGGGAGACAGTGGCAGGGTAGCATGTCTAAGTACAGGCGACGGGCGAAAAGATAGTGCTTGGTGAAGCATAGGCTGCTGTTGGTGTGGTTGGTGATAGTAGGCTGGAGGGTGATGTATCCGGCCGAACGCTGGTAATGGTGGTAATGGTGGTGACGAAGTTATCGAAGCCGACGTTGCTGAAGCAGCCGCAGCTACCGTTGGACTAATAACAGTCTCGTAGTCGTCATCCGGCAGCTCTGGTAAGTAACTCTGTGGTGGCGATTGAGTAGAAGACGGCGACGAAGACGACCCAGATGTCGACACGGACATGGACTTCTCTTTGCGTGCCCGGTCCTGGCGAGCTACTCTCTTGCGTGCCGCCCGCGGCTTTTCAGGCGGTACAGTACTGGCTCCAGTGAGTTCTGGCACGGCCGGTGGGTCCACAGACGACGGGTTTGTATTCTGGGATTCATTGATCTCGGCTTTCTTGGTCGATTTGGTGTTCTTGCCCTTCATACACTGGCTGCGGATTGTGCGGCGGTCGTCGCGACGGGTCTGTCCCCGGTTATCCGTGACGATGAACTGGAAACCAGCCATTATTAATGAGTTGTCGGGTTTCTCTAGTCGAAAATAACGTTGGAATCATGAGTATTGAATGAGAATAAATGAGAATGAGATGAACCCTATGAGTTCAAAGCTAAAACATCAATGAAAGTAGGATAAAAAAGTTGGAAATTCTTGCCCAGCAAGAAATAGGTCAAGTGATTTATCAACACCCACCGCCCTTGACATGTGTGTTTAACCCAAGAATCCCAAGAATCCAAGAGCTTCGGTTAGCTTTGCTAAGCCAAACCAGGCCGGAAGAATCAAGTAGAAAAAAGGAACAGAGCTAAGAACGAATCAAGGGTCGCTGTGCAGGAACTGCTGACTTTTAGGGTCCCCCGCATTTGTCTCCCCACGTTCTGGATTCGGCGCAGTCCGATTTGCAGACGCTTGTGCAAATCTAGCTAGATGGCAGTTGGGGAATCTGGTGACAAGAAAAACACCAAAAGCTGATGACAAACAGTGTCGTTTTGGGATCGCGGGATTGACAACAAAAAGAGAATGGTCGTTCATCAACCCGAGGTGTGAGTAGCATGCAGATTGATAAACGATTCGATGAAACGACAAATAAATATATATGATTAGGTATACATAGATTTTTTATACGGACGCAATGAATGGTTGAATTGATGCAGCTCAATGTGCGTTGTTTCGGGCTTTTGCAGGAACTATTAAGGCGGATTTTCTGTCTAGCTTTGTCAGGGCAAGTATTCTCCAATTGTATCACGTGAATCATGTTGTAGGAATGATATTGTAGGGTTTGTCGAGGGTTATGTAGGTAGGAAATCTCCAAATTAGTGAGAGCCAAAATCGTCCATAAATCGTCTAATTATACTTAGATCATCAACCGGAATTGTGGATGTCTATCGCCCAATTCTGCTGCCTCTTCTTGACTCAACCCTTCAAGTCTATGATCCCGTTTTCCTTCGTTCCGCATTCTATTCTCATGTGCACAGTATGCTGAACCAAGCAGACTAACAACTGTCAACAACAGCATTCCGATAAAGTTTACTGTATGTCCTCGATGATAGTTTGGAGCATCATTGTCGGTGTAGATCCATCTAAACAGTTGTTTAAATCGCTGTCAGCCTAGTACACACATGCATGTGAGAACTGGTTCTCCAAAAAAATGACTTACACGGCGACGACACCTCCAACATTGCTCAAAGCCATCACATATGCAGAAGATATAGCTCGGACGGCCGGACCAGCGGTATCTTAAATTCCAAAGAATTAGTAAGTGAACACGGCTTTCCACGCCATTCTATTAACTTACTGCCAAGTGCCCAACCCAAACACAATGGACCAATCGGTATAATTCCTCCAATTATAAAGAAAAGAGCCATGTACTTAATCCAGGGCCCAACATCTCCAAATCGTACCACTGCAAATCCAATCGCTGCTATTGGCGCCGATAAGGCACAAGCTATCCCTCGTACGCGGAACTTGTCGCTGAGGGAACTTACAATTACAATTGATATAGATCCCCATATGTATGGCCCCGCACTGAGAAGCTGGCTCTTAGTCGTAGGCCAGTGAAAGTCGTGGAGAATCGTTGGCAAGAAGGCTGACACTGACTGCAAAACTACATTTACAAAGAAGTAGCAGAGGCCAGAGATATAACATTGCGGGTTTTTCAGTGCCATTTTTAAGTGGCGTATACCAATCTGTGAGTCTTCGGTGATATTCTGTCTCCGGATCCGTTCCGTGGCGATTTCTTTTTGACGAGGTGTGAGAAACCTAGCTAGATTTGGATTGGCGGGTAACATGAAATATGATACAATCCCAATCAACATTGTCAAGATGCCCTCAAAGAAGAAAATGTTTCGCCATGTGTGTAGACGCATGCTCTCAACTCCCCACTCGGGCACATTAGAGAAGCCTACAGCCAAGAAGCCACCAAATGCGCCGGCTAAAGATGACGCTGCAATGAAAAGTGAAATTCGGAATACCAGTTCTTCTCTCAAGTAAAAGTACGTCAAGTAGAATGAAAGAGTCGGAATAGCGCCACCTTCAGTCAGCCCAAGTAGTAAACGACACACTGCCAGTCCAGGTACATCAGTAGTGAAGGCTGTACACATACTGAATAGTCCGAAGCATACCACCATACATGGAATGAATGTACCCACGCCAACGTATTTCATGATGACACTGGCTGGGAGCTCACTAGTGAAGTAGGCCACATAAAATGCCGTCAGAACGTAGTTGAATTTGTAGCCATAAAGGCCGACATCTTCGTTAAGACCCTGAAGACGAGCGTTTCCAATGTTGATGCGATCAAGGAAGCATGCCAGAAAAACCAAGGATACTGCTGGGACGATGTGAAGATCTAGCGATCGACGAATCTGTAGCTCCTCCTCTGGTGTCCAGGTAAGAGTGTCCTTATCTAGAACAGGTTCATCGTCTGTTTGACAAGCGTTATGTTCCGGTTAGTCTTGGTGGTATGTCTTGACAAACAAAACGTACCTATTCTAGGAGTCTTGGATTCCAGCGCACTAGCTTGGCGTTCTTCGGAGTCTGACATGTCGTTGGACTAATCGTTGACGAAATCTGTATCCTCTCAGTAACAAAGATATGTCTGTTTTCAGAAGGTGGCATTCATAGTACTTATAACCTTTATACATTAGTGTCACCCCGCCACCAACTACCAACTCCAACTATCTCGCATCTTATTGTACAGAAACTGTATCTACCGATGCGAGTACAAATACACAACTTTCAGATGGGCACAATCTCTCTAAACACCAGAACTCCGCGCTAGCATTCAACTCTTGGCGGCGGTTCTTTGGTGGCCAAGTTGAGATGCAGTGAGACATGTGGGCGCCGCGAGATGGTGGGTATGTTGCAGACTCCAGCCATCTAGGTTGCCATGTGCATCGTCAAGCTGGGAGATTCGTGGCTAGTATTTTCCGTTATAGTGTCGAATACTGATCCTGAATATAGTTTGCGCACACTTGAGTATGCATATCTAGCTGTTGTGTTCCCTCGAGGTCTATAGTAGCAACGGGCATGATCTGTGCGACTAGATTGTCACACCTGAGTAGTGGATTGTAACCCTACGTATGACCAGGTTATTCAAGAGACTTTGAGACTTTGAGACCCCAGAGATCGTGTTGAACGAATATTAATCAACTAAGCAGACTTTGAACGTTGTCACGTTTATAGCATCACGATAGTATTTGCACGCTCATGTGTGTATACATCTATGTGTACATCTGTCTACCTAAGTTGACAGGAGAGTACCGAACAAAAGAGCACGCGCATGTATACCTCATTCATCAGACGGCAAATAGCTTCACCAGGCGATTTTCCTATGGTTTTCTTAACAAGGCGGTGTTTTTATGTGTATGTGTGTATATTTCGTATTTGCCACAGTACTGCAACGGTAATTCTGTAGCACGGCCCTATTCCATTTGATCGCCTTGGTCTTGGCCCTATGGCACAGGCCTGTTCACAGGCACAGCCTCCATTTAGAAATTACAGTAGGCGCAGTCGCAGAGAGGACATGCACATTTGAAGCGATGGTTCATGGAAAGATGCTTCTATTTCAATGTTGATAAGTAAATTTGCTTGCATCGGGAGGTTGTTGTTCCTGTCGAACCAGACACACAACATATGTATACGGCACCTAGATATTCAGATGTGGGTGCATCAAAGATAAGTGTGCATCCATATGTACATAGGTTACCCAACATAAGCGTCTGCAAACTCCAATCAATTATAGAAGTTAGTGTACGTAAGACGTTGTGTTAGTCACCAAATTCTTCATATCAACTAACAAACTTCAGTATGCGCAAGACTATCGCTTCAGGTGTGTACACAAGTTTGAATGAGAACGGTAATAGGCTTGTCCTGAAAGAGGATTAGCAGCCGAGATGTCTTGGCCTTTTAGTGTGCGTACTTGTTGTACGTATTTACATACATAAATGTATATGACAAAAGATTTCTATCTCGATCACTGCTCAAATGTTGGACTAGGCGGGAGTCTTCTCTTGTCGTCGCAACCGTGAAGACCCGACAGAAAATGTCTTAGCCGGAAGTAGTGGTCGGACCACAGATAGGCGAGCAAATGAAGTGTCTATTATTGGAATTTATTGAAGAGAAGCACAGACTTGTTGAAATGAACAATGGAGAACTTGTGAAGGAACATAGACACAAAGAGCAAGTGGTAATTATATGTTACTTCATGTATCAACAGTCTTTCTATCATGATTTTCATTGATGATATGTTGTGACCAAAACTTCGTCCAGTCTACTACAAAATCAATCCGGTTTATAGATGCAAACTGAAACTAAAATCCTCACAAATTTCAGGGGTCAGTCAAACTCCTGCGGGATGCAAATGTTTGATTCGAGGGCCAAAAAGGATTGCGTATACATAGGGTTGCTTTCAACTGCATAAGGGTTGTGTTACTGAATGAATCCTCGAGGATGATGGTGACGCCACGGATTTTTTACTGGAGCCACTAGTTTCAAGTAAACAAAATCCACCAATAACTGAGTGTTATTCTCAAGTGGCTGACACCAAGTGGAAGCGTACCACGACAACAAGATCCCAGAAATCAACTAAGAAGGCTGTTTGGTTCTATGAGATCATTGACAGGTACAAACAGCATTAACAGAAAAGGTAATGCTAGATAGAGGAGCGACGGCGGTTTCAAGAGTAGTTTGACAGATGCAGAGAGTTTGCTATTAGATGACGTTTATGTGCGGAGGCAGCGGGCTTCATACGAAGAACGGTAAATTCGAGTTTGTGGCTGTGAGAGCAATAGTAATTTTGATATCTGTATAAGTGTAGCTTTTGTTGTAGGTGGCATAGGCGACGTCAGGGGAGCTGAAGACTTACGAATTAGTGAACATGGGTGACCTTTGACTAAGGAGATCTTCGTTGTCTGTACCAATTACCATACCATTGCGGTGGTCTGATCTGCTAGACACGCCGAATTACTTGCAGTGCGAATCAAAAACACCACATGGCTGACGAATACGAGGGATTTCGGCGAACCCATAACTTGTCTTTATATAGTTAGCTATAGCCAAGGTAGATGACTTCAAAAGTCCAGAACTCGATGTTCTTGAGAATCCTATTCAGCTTCACTGGAATCCGCCACCACCATGGTGAAAAAAAAAGGCAGCCCCCACGCCATGCATACAAAATGTACATACTGTACAGTCAGCTTTAGTCCGTGAATTCAGTAACTCGGTTGGCGACATAGTCTAGGAAAGGCAATTGGCCAAACCAAAAACAAACAACTAGGTCCACCCATAAGAGGCTGGTATACCCGGGGGTTCCACGTATGAATCGGGCGTGGAAAACAAGGGAGCCGATATGATTCTAGATCGGAATTCCGAGTTGTCTCGTGAGAAAAAAAGAACGAGATATTGGTTATTTTGTCGTTACAGTTTCTTATGCTGGATTCTAGAAAGTGATGAGGCAAATGTGACAAAGGCATACATCTGCATATATTCACACGGAAGAGGGGTCAACACACGAGGAGGAACAGGGACAGATCAGCCTGTCGCAGGGAATGGAAAAAAAAGAAAGACTAAAAGGGTTAGAGTGGAATTGATAATGTACCCGTATGAATTTTCATCAGATTCTTTTTCCCTCAAGTATCCTTCCAGAGGGTTATCTTCATCTATACAGTATTTCTCAACATCAAGTCGCGTCTTCAAGTCTATCGGGTACATAACCGACCAATGCGAAATGCTCCACGCAAACCATGAGCTGTCACAAGTCATCTAGAACAATAGGAGATGTGGCTGAGTAGTTAAATATTAGATATCATGGCCTATAACCTGACCCTGCAGTTCAAGGTTAACTTTCAATCCACACCGACTAGGAAATCCCGCCCCCCGTAACCAAAGGCCTCGTCATGTAGTTTGCGTGAAGGTCAACGCTCACAAGCGACGGACAGACAGAAACCTGCCAAACCTCTTCGGGTCGGATGCCTCCCTCCCCAGGACACAGACCTGATTTGGTTAACTAGTAGTCGAAAGACAAGGCCGACAACAAGGCCGACGACATGAAAAAAAAAAAGAACCTGTGAGCGGACCATTCTATTGTGACGTGTCTGCATTTTTTTGACAGTGACCCGGCGCCCCGATTCTCCGGAGACCCCGCTATACTGAAAACTGAATCGGGAAGCCCCACGCCCGGGCGGGTCGGTATTGGTAATCCGTTCTGGTAAGCGAGTGGGAGGATTCCAAAAGCATGTGGTTCAGGTAAAGAGTGGGCGGCTGCAGTACATGTTCAAGGTATAGTTTGGTGGCAATGGTTGCATACATAGGAGTTACATAGGAGGAAGTACCTGCATCAGTACCGGAGTAGTTTTGTCATAGCGGAAGAGGGGAAACATGAAAAGCCGCCAGGAGTTGGGTCCATAATAGACGTTAGTTTTGGTTCGTACACAAATATTTCTGTGTGCTGAGTCGGGTCCCATGCTTCAAATATCAGTATTTTGAATGGGACAGAAACACTTGTAAGATATCAGGGGCTGCATATAACGTATGTATGTATGAATGTCTTTATTTTGTCACCCTCTTCAGTATACACCAATCGGCGTGTTTGCTCATGTTAGTCAGGAGTAAGGGCGAAATGGTGTCTCTTTCTGCAGGGAAGACATTCAAAATGTGATAGGACTAACCAACAATCAGCCCAATGGAAGTAGTGGATTTGCTTAGTGGCGACGCCATTGAGTTTGGTACCTGACTTGTGGCAGTTCTTAACTGTAGTTTATCGGATGTTTCCATTGGACTACTACTAAATAATGCGTGGCAATTTCAACAAGAAAAGAAAACCATGACAAACAGTAGCAATCCTCTTATGCAGTTTGTCCAATTCTCACAGTATTCTTAATATCGAATGAGTCCACATAATGCAAACAGCCCCCGTTCAGCCGTGTGGAGGCTGGGCCGTTATCCACGCACACCCCCGTAAACCCATGACATTGCCCCATGTTCGTTTGGCCATGTCCTAGTAGTAGCCGGGTTGGTGCGTTAACTTGAGCAAGAAAAATTACCATGACTTAAAAAAAGACCCAAGTTTGATGTGGAGCGTAGATCCCCAAGTCATATAAGAAGAGGCTCCCTTCGTATCCCAAACTGTTCATGGGAGTCTCTTCTTTTTTTCTTCTTTTCCTTCTACCGTTCTTCAACGCTTCTATTGCGACCCAGCACAGCAGCTTCGACCTTGTTCGTCACCTTGCGACTTACGGAGACTCGTTCTTTACTTGGATACTTCTACATTATCATTTGTTTGGTAGTGTGAATATCCGTCCTTTCATTTCAAATTAGAAAACGCTTTACCACTCTCTCGATACCCTTTTCGACTATCCCTTAGTTTTAAACACTATTCAAAATGGCTATCATTCGCAACGTTATTCTCGGTGTTGCCGTTTACTCGGCTCAGGCCATCGCTGGTGACTGTGTAAGTCGTCCAAATATAGCATCCGCATCTATGTGCATCTACATAGAATAGACCCTAACCCTGATACTATAGTCCTACAACACCTGCTACTCTGGCATCGCCGGCTGCAGTGATGTCACTTCGCTTTGCAACAGCTACCTTAGCTCTTCGCACAACCTTACCTCCGATATCCCTTCCGCTTTCTCCAGCGACTGCGGTACTGATATCGCCCAGGTCAGCGCTGCCTGCTCTTGCGTAGTCGCCGCCGCTACTAGCACCACTGCCGTTGCTACCACCGCGACTCCCGTCACTCTGACCACTTCTTCAGCCGAGACTACCTCTACTGCTGCCGCCACTACCGCTGCTGTCGAGTATGGTACTACTTCGGAGGCTTCGTCCGCCATCTTCATTCCTACCAGTTTGATTTCTAGCAGCTCTTCCTCTTCGGCTGCTGCTTACACCGAGGCCGTTTCTTCTATCATTGATTCGTCTTCGTCGTCGACTTTGGTCGCTGCTACCACTGAGTCTTCTACCTCCGTTGCCGCTACCACCGAGGCCACCAGCTCTGCTGTCACCACTGAGTCCTCCAGCTCGGTCGTTCCCACCGTCGCCTTGACCACCGGTGTTTCTACCTCTTCCGTCGAGGCTGTCACTTCCGCCGTCTCCTCTGCCGTTGCCGAGGTTGCCAACACCACCTCCTCTGCTGTCCCCACCACCGCCGTCTACGGCTCTGATGTGACCAGCTCCGTCGTCAGCTCCGTGCTTTCTAGCACCACTGCTGCCGCCAACGTTACTGAGGCTGCCTACGGTACTGCTGTTACCAGCGCTGTTTCTTCCGCCGTTGCTACCACCTCTGCTGTCGCTAACGTCACCGAGGCTGCTGTCACTTCTGCTGTTGCCAACGTTACTGAGGCTGCCATCACCTCTGCCATCGCTAACTCCACCACTGCCGTTGCCCTGACCACCTCCGCTGCCGTCAACACCACCTCGGTTGCCTCCGCCTACGCAACTGGTGTCACCTCCAGCGCTTCGCTTGCCAACGTCACCGCCGCTTCGTACACCAACTCCTCGGCTTCTCTGACCACCTACCTGTCGACCTCCACTGTCTACGCCACCAACGTCTACACCGTAACCTCGTGCGCTGCCACTGTCACTAACTGCCCTGCTCGCTCTTCTGACATTGCTGCTCTTGCCTCGTCTGAGCAGTCCGTTGTTGTCGTCACTGAGACTGTCGCTGTTTCCACCACCGTCTGCCCCGTTACCGCTACCGTTGGTGTCGAGTCTGCTACTTCGACCACTGCCGCTGCTTCTACCTCTTCGACTTCCTTGACTACCTCGACCGTCTACTCCACCAGTGTTTACACCACTGCTTCGGCTGGTACCACTGTCGTTGTCACTGACACCGTTGCTCTGTACACTACCGTCTGCCCTGTCACTGCTGCCGAGGCCACCGCTTCTACTGCCGTTACCACTGCTGCCTCCAGCGCCACCACCGGCTCCAGCAGCGATGTCACCACTGTCATCACCTCGACTATCTACTCCACCAAGTACATCACTCTGTCTTCTGACTCGACTACTACTTCTGTCTCTACCACCGTTGTTCCCGTGTCCACCACCGTCTACACCACCACTGTTGCCACCACTCTGACCCGCAAGATCACCCTCAGCGACTCTGCTACTACCACCACCACTGGTACTACCACCGCCGTTGTCACCATGACTCGCTCGTCGACTGCCACCACCGTCACTGCTACCCGCACTGGCACTGCCACCAAGTACCTGTCGGCTGTCACCAAGTCCACCACTGCCTCCGAGTCTGACTCCACCGAGTGGATCACCAGCACCATCTACGCCACCTCGGTCCGCACCATCACCTCGTGCGCTGCTTCGGTCACTAACTGCCCTGCCCGCTCCACCGCCGAGGTGACTGAGTCCTCTGCTGTCTCCACCACCACCTACCTGGCCAACGCTGTCAAGTCCACCGGCACTGCTCCCGTCTCTGCTGGCACCATCTCCGCTGCTGCCTACACTGCCTCCACCGGTATCTACACCTGGAGCAACTCCACCAGCACTGGTCTCCCCGTGGTTGTCCAGTCCACTGGCTTCCAGGTCCAGGCTGTCCAGCAGGCTTCGTCTACTGTCGGCTCCACCAAGATCTCTACCTCCACCACTAAGGCTGGTAGCACTGTCTCCACTGCCGCCGCTGAGAAGACCTCCAAGTCCTCCAGCGCTGGTACCACCAGCTCCAGCGGCTCTGCTTCGACCTCGAGCGTCGCCACTGCTGGTGCCGCTAAGGCCGTCGGCTCCCTGACCGGCCTCTTTGTCGGTCTTATGGCCGCTGTCATGCTCTTCTAGACGTGGCAGCTGTAGAGTTTCTTTTTGTATTTTGTTACTTATGTAGAATGACTAGCGCGTGTTTCGGGTTCACGAGATCCCAGTTCTTGGTTTGGTCCAAAGCCTGTGCCGGGCCCCCATAGAATGCCCAATGAACATATCACTTCCACTCACCATAGTCACTCGTTTTTCTTTTGTTCTTTTCCTACTTTCTTTCATAGCTAGTTATTTCCTGTACATATTTATACCTCTTCTGTTTCGACAACTGCGGTTGTTGGGGACTCTTTTTTTCGAAATACCAGCTTAGTCTCTAGAAATAAACGTGTTACGCCTTCAAAAGATTAATTTTTATTGTAACTGAAATATGTAGTGTGCTTATTTGTATCTTGCTCCAGGACCAATGTGCTTCTCGATTACCTGGTCCAAAAGTTGTACCAATTGTAATTTTCTTGCGTCGTTGATCCAACTACCTTCAATTGCATTGACCGAAATGGTCACCCAGTCAGTCCAGTCCAAGTTAAAAGCATCTTGTACAGCCAGGAAGTTATCCAAAATGAATCCGCCAAAGTATGCCGGGTCATCACTGTTAATGCTGAATTTAACGTCTTTCTTCAAGAATTCTCTTAAAGGCAGGTTCTTCACAGCTGGTGTAGCCTTGAGACAAACGTTACTCAACGGACACACCGTCAACATGATTTTGTTGTCAATAGCTCTTTGCAAGATCTCTGAATCCTCCACTATGCGAATTCCATGATCAATTCGTTCACATGTGAGACTATCGAGTGCACCCTTGATATAAGATGGGTCTCCTTCTTCGCCACCGTGGGCTGTCCGTCTTAGTCCACGCTTCGCTGCATCGCCATAAATCTCCGTGAATAACTCGGCCGGATATCCAATCTCAGTCGAGTCCAATCCTAAACCCGCGATGACCCGATTTTCATCATCTTGGGCGTCATCCTCACTCACATCTGGACCGAGATATCCACCATTCTTAGCCGCATTGTAAGTATTCCATGCTGACTCAACCGAGTGGTTCCGCTGGAAACACATGATGAGTCTGGTAGTAATTCCGAGTTCACGGGTAGCTCTCTTGCAGGCCGCAGAGAACCCGTTTACTACTGTGTCAAAGGAAATGCCGCGATCAGTGTGGCTCTGTGGGTCAAAGAAGACTTCGGCATGAACAACGCCATCAGCTTTAGCTTTCTGGAAGTAGCTCCACGCCAGTTCTTCAAAGTCGGACTGTTCAATAAGAACTGACATGCCACAATAATAAGCTTTCAGGAAGTCATCAAGACAGGTAAAGTGTTTGTAAAATTCGTTGAGGGTTGCCTCCGAGGCATACTCTGAGAAGTTTGGAAGGGTGATATTGTTCTTCTTAGCTAATTCGAAGAGCGTCTTGGGTGTCAAACAACCTTCGAGATGTAAGTGATGTTCGCATTTTGGTAAGTCATGGAGGAAGGAAGTCCAATCGAAGTTGGCAGGGAGTTTAGAGGCCATAATGAATGTGGAAGCTAGCTTAATATAAATGTAAGACAAAGAGGAAGCTTGTGGCTGGATGTGTGAAACATTTTCCTGTAACTCTAAAGCTAGCACGTGGAAAATGACTCTTCC
This sequence comes from Huntiella bhutanensis, assembly GCA_002018275.1. Taxonomy (NCBI): domain Eukaryota; kingdom Fungi; phylum Ascomycota; class Sordariomycetes; order Microascales; family Ceratocystidaceae; genus Huntiella; species Huntiella bhutanensis. The sequence goes on from MJMS01000093.1 coordinate 21,960, forward strand.
TTCCTTCAACATTCGTGTGACTATTAATGATAATGGTAGGGTTACTTTATGTACCTGACAAGGGTTGCATCAGCAATCAACCTTATCGCGACGGATTTTGGAGTTTCAGTATCATCAGACGGTCAAAATCAAGGTCTTTTGTTCCAGACGCTGGATATGGCAACTCGAAACAACCCGAACAAAATCGCCGCGGAGAGTATTCGTCATGTAAACACATATGAACCTAGTTGCCTATTGTTTAACCGCTATGAGAAAACTGAGCCGTTTTTGACGGGCGGATTGAACTGACACAGGCGAGTCTCATCTTTTCTTCGCGAACCAATGATTATCCTGGGTTGTTTCCGAGGCGGATTACATGTAAATATCGCACGAATTATATGTAGATTGATATTGTTCCGAATGTGGTGATGGATTGAGGCTTTAGAATACAACTGTCAGGAAGTTTATGCATATTTCCTAAATTGAGGAGTCTTAGGAAGGAAAGTATTCTAGACTTCGGCTAGAATGACCGGTTCAACATTCTTGGGGTTAATGTTCTGTCACTGCATGTGGCGGTACATGTGTACTTATAACCAAGCTTAACTGTATCGTCTATTTCTGTCGTACCAGACTCTCAAGTCTTCTTCGCCATTCAAGAACCATGGATCGTCTTCACCCCGCTACTATGTAAAGAAACCCAAGAACTGATCGACCTCATAGATCCTCGATTTCACGGTACATACATTTCACCTTCATGCGTCACCGAAAATCCAAAGCTGCCTAGTAGAAATTCACCCATCTGCATTAGTGAAACATCCCTCATCGGCTATTTCCAGCTCTTGTTCATGATAATCGGGCCAATCCCATGGTGAAACCGAACCGCCGGAGGATACCCCTGTCCATCCGAATATTGGTATAGTCGGGAATATATGGTGAAACCTACGACTTTGCTATGCATGTGTCTAATGACCGGCCAATTATCCTTTCGGCGGGTCGGCACCGGCTTATATTAGTTGTCTGAACTTGGTGATCGTCCTGAATAGTGTGATTTAGGAGATCATATAAATATGGGCATCTCCCGCTGTTTCCTCTATCACTTTCGATATTAGTCTTCATCCTCAGTTCGAGTTCTCACCACTACCATCTTCTTCTATTCTCTTTAGCAGCTAGTCTGTCTTTACTTTCTTTCTTCAAACCCAGTGTTATCCATTCTTTCCACGCAAGTTCGTGTCCAAATTTAAATTCTTTCATTATACCCATTACTTTTCCAATCCATCAAAATGATCTTCTCCCGCTCTACTCTTCTGGCCATTGCTGCCACTCTTCCTAGTGCTTTTGCTCACTACAACTTTGAAGCTTTGATTGTCAATGGCAACATCAGCTCTCCTTATCAATATGTTCGCAAGACTACCAACTCCAACTCCCCCATCACCGACATCACCTCGACTGATATGGTTTGCAACGCTGGTGGTATCTCCAGTGCCATCATGTCATCCACCGAGACCGCCACTGTTTCCCCCGGTGACGAGCTCGGCTTCACTGTGAACAACAACCTTGGTCACCCTGGTCCTCTGTCTCTTTGGATGTCCAAGGCCCCCGATGGCACCGCTGCCAACGCTTACACTGGTGACGGTGACTGGTTCAAGGTTTACGAACTCACCACCAGCTCTATTACCAGCGAGGGTCTCCAATGGGCTACCTACCTGTCTAACGGTGCTGGTGCTACCAACTTCACCTTCCAGCTGCCCCAGGATCTCCCTGCTGGTGACTACCTTCTCCGCGCGGAGCACGTAGCCCTTCACGCTGCCCAGGCTGTCGGCGGTGCCCAGTTCTACATTGGTTGTGCCCAGCTGTCTGTTGGTGGTAGCGGCAGTGGTACTCCCTCGCCTACTACTAAGATTCCTGGCATGTACACCGGTACTGAGCCTGGTCTGCAGATTAACATCTACTTCCCTCCTCCTCAGAACTACACTGCAGCTGGTCCTGAGACTTGGCCTGGTGCTTGCGTTGATCACACCATTAACTTGGATGGTCAGACTAGCGATGGTGACTGCAACGGTGACTCTGGTAACTCGACTACTCCTGCTACTTCTTCTGCTGTTTCTTCATCTGCCGTTGCTACTTCGACTTCTGCCGTTAGCTCTACTTCGTCTGTGGCTGCCAGCTCCACCTCGACCAAAGTTTCTAGCGCTACTTCCGTCGCCGGTTCCTCGTCGACTTCCAGTGCTTCGGTAGCTACCACTACATCTGCGGCCAAGACCACTGCTGTTGCTGAAGCCACTTCATCGTCTAGCGCCGTCGCTACTGCATCCTCCACTGCTACCCCCAAGACTGCCTGCCGCAACCGCCGCGCTCTTCGGGCTCGTCGTGCTTCGCGCCACATGTAAGCGGTGACTTTCAAACTTCCTCTGTACCTATTCTATATATGTTGTTGATACATGTAATATAAATCACTATAATCCAATTCCAATTACTACTGAACTGAATGTGCTCAATGAGTGTATGCATGTCTACGGATCATTAAACTTCAACAGGCCGGGGTCACCGTTGCACTAGTGATGTAACCCTGGTTAGGGTTCGCAGTGTCAGATGGAATCCTTCGCGCCAGGAACCAATTCACTGATAAGGACCTGACTAGGCCATGTGCACTTTGAGCCCGCATGACATCCATCGACTGTAGAGATAAGAAATTATTCACACGCTTCACACTTCAGCGGGCGCCAGTAGGAATCTTGATAATGACGTCAGTAGTTTGGCTTATCTTGGGTACTTCTGTCATAAAAGGAGGATCTCTGCCATTCACTTTTATAATCTGAAACTTCCGTAGTATCATCAATGTCAACTATAAACTCTACAATGCCAGATTCAACAGAATATCATGAGCAATCACCGCTTCTACAGCCTTCTTCTTCCTCTTCACTCTCGACAACCTCTTCAATACCACCACAAACTCCTCTCAGACAGCGAATATTAAAACTCATCGAAATCGCAGCCGAAGATGACAACCTCACTACCTCCGCTATGAACCCGGACACCCGGCCGCTTCCACCGTCTCGCCGAACATATGGTCCATGGCACTTCATCGGATTATGGGTAGTTACCGGGTCATTCAACATCGGTGGCTGGACAACGGGGTCGTCTCTTATTGCGCTTGGGTTAAACGTCCACCAAGCTATGGCGACGGTAGTTATCGGGCACATTCTTGTAGGGTTGATTTGCGTGTTAGCCGGAGCGCCGGGGGCGAAATGGCACATTGGTTTTCCCATTCTACAAAGGGCTAGTTGGGGAGTTCGGGGTGCTTTGATTCCGTTGGCGCAGCGAGTTATGTTGAGTTTTGTCTGGTATTCGACACAGGTTTATTGGGGCGGCCAATGTGTAAGGACATTTTTAACAGCGGTTTGGCCTGGGTTCAAGGCATTCAACGCCCCGTTAGCGGATGGTACAATGACCTCCGGCGACTTCATTGGCTTCATCATCTTCTCGATCCTTTGCTTACCGTTGATTTGGATCAAACCAGAAAAGTATAAAGTCCCCTTCACCATAGCCGCCATCACCGTCATACCCACCTTTTTAGGCCTCCTCGCTTGGTCCGTGTATACCGCCGGATCAGTCGGTCCACTAATAGACGACGTCGGAATTATCGGGATTGTTCCGGCGACGGGATCGCGATTATTCTGGACTTTCATACTCGGTGTGTGCACGAACATTGGCGGAATCTCAGCACACATTTTTAGTCAATCTGACTTCACCCGCTTTGCACGCCAACCAAGCGATCAACTTATAAGTCAGATTGTTTTTGTCCCGCTAAACACAATCATTGTTGCCTTGGTTGGTATAATCTGTACATCCTGCGCAGTCGATCTTTTCCCAGAACACAGTGGGACTCTCCTTTGGGAACCGTTTCGCTTTCTTGATGCCGCTCAATCACACTATTCCGATTCTCCTGCATCCCGTCTTGGTGTAGCCATTGCCAGCGCAGCCTTTATTCTAGCCCAATTTGGTATCGCCGTTGCGGAAAATGCCTTGTCAAACGGGATGGATCTTTCGGGAATATTTCCCCGGTGGTTTAACATGCGCCGGGGCGGTTACTTAACTGCAGTCGCGGCCTTTTTCATACAGCCATGGAGACTACTCAACGGAGCAGGGAAATTCCTCACCATCATGGGCGGTTACGGTGTTTTCCTAGGGGGAATGACGGGCGTCATGTTTGCGGACTATTACCTTGTTCGTCGGCAGAATCTCAAGTTATCCGCTCTATATGAAGCATCAAGCACAAGCATCTACTGGTTCAATCACGGTACTAACTGGCGTGCGGGGGTGTCCTGGTTAGCTGGCGTTCTGATCCTCATTCCCGGGTGGATCTACCGTATTGAAGATCCGACTCGGGTAGTGTGGGGTTGGTCACATCTCTATTACATGGCATGGCCGCTAGGCTGCGTAATTGCGACAATGACTTACTTGGCGCTCCATAAGACATTCCCAATTGAATATGCCGAATTGGTTGACGACGACGACTATTTTGGAACGTTTGAGGATATCCAAGTACTAGATGGAGTTGAGCCTGGATTTCTCGGGAATGTGGGGGAGGAACAAGGGTCCGTTTCGAACAATTGGGATGCTAAGACAGTCGGAAGTCCGACTCACAAGGGTGTACGGGAGCACAGTTAGGGGTGGCACGGGTCTCATGTTCTAGAAGTATGATGGACAGAAGTCGGACTGATTAATGAAATAATGGCATTGAACTAATACAAGTGTTCTAAATTTGTAATGATCAAAATCTATCTATCTACTCAATTACTCAATATTGGCAGCGCCCATAGCAGCACGGCGGGCATCTCTAGCACTACGACCAAAGTTCTTGCGGTTGAACGACTTGTTAGTAGCAGTAGTGGAAGGCGAGGCAGTAACAGTGACGGTAACAGTAACGGTAGGGGCAACACCAGCGTTGCTGGTCTGAGCAGCAGAGGTAGAAGCGGCCTTGGTAGTGGTGGCAGCACTGGTGGCAGCACTGGTAGAGGTAGCAGCAGCACTGGTAGTAGCAGCGGCCTTGGTGCTAGTGGCACTGGTAGCAGAGGCAGAAGCCTTGGTGCTAGTAGCGGCAGCCGAGCTGGTAGAAGCAGAAGCAGAAGCAGACGAGCCAGAGTCAGAGGCAGCAGAGGCAGCCTTGGACCACAGCTCGGGACCGGGGATATCATAGGTAGTGAAGCTACCGTAGAGGTTGAAAAGAATACCCGGGTCCGAGGAAGTGTAACCAGTGTTGAAGTTAAAGTTCTCGTCGGGAACGTCCGACCCAGAACCAGTGATATCGAACTGGACACACGAAGGGTAGAACTGGGCACCACGACCAGCGGCAGCGGTGGCGTCGGCCTCGTGCAGAGCAATGATTTCCTGGCGAATGAGATACTTGCCGGACTTAAGAGTAGAAGGCAAAGTGAAGTCGGCCTTACCCTTAGCAGCAATAAGGTTATCAACAGCCCACTTTCCATTGCTGAAACCCTCTTCGGCGATCTTGGTCCAAATGGCATCAGCACCGTTAGTCTCAGTGAACTCAGCAATGTAAGTGATCACAGGACCCTTGTGAGAGCCATCAATGATATCATCACCACGAGTGTTGTGGAACCACTCAAGGGTGATCTTATCACCAGCAGCAGCCGAGACAAAGTCGGCAACAGGAGTGCCACCGTTGGTGTTGCAAACCAAGTTAGGCGAAGTAAGATCCTTAATAGGGTCATTGTTGTTAGGAGAACGGATGTAAGTCTTCCGACCATCACCCTGATCAACATCGTTAACCCAGGCACCGAAAATGGTAGCGTGGGCGGAGACCGCCGAGGCCATGGTAAGGGCGGAGATAATGGTAGATTGAGAGAAAAACATGTTGGCGGTGCGAACAGGAAAATGAATAAATGGAGTGGTTATCAAAGAGCGTATCAAACAGGCAGAAGAGAAAGAAGTGAATGGGAGAAATGAAGACCGACTAGCGGTAGAGAATAGTTGAAAGAAAGAAAGTATAGGTTCGCAGCGTCGAGCCGATGAAGAGAAGAAGCATAACTAGAGTTTAGAAGTGGCGAGTGAAGTATCTTATATACACAACTTTGACGATGTTGATTCCTACCCCTAAAGGTGATGTCGATTTGTGCCCCGACGTGAAGTGTATACACCCTTTCCAAGAATAAACCCCGACTCGTTTAGGTTCCGAGCTGACCAAGTCCGTACCGACGGCGTATAATTTCTCCACAAGACTGTCCGCCCCTTATTGAATATGTCTCATAGGCATCTGCCCATCTATACTCCAAACTCCTTTCACTTAGATAGTGAGTAATCCTCCGATGTTGTCCTTCATCTTATATCTCAAGTGACTAATTCGCCGATGCAGAAGGGATTCATATGGGCGGTTATCACCAAATGTATTGATACAGTGTCTGTCTCAAGGTGGATTTACAGCTGGGCGGATCACCAGATGATGAACTGTTATCGACTTCTTTGGGGTTGTTTCAAGATTTCCATGGGAGGCACAGTTACTATTTCAGTCGGGCCAGGCCGACGTTGAAACTATGTGTGTATATGCTTACCTCTGTGTACGTAGAGAAAGCGTAAACTCTTGGCAGTAAGTCGGTCGGAAAATGGTTCCGTCTCATCTTCGAGATCCTTACGTGGCTGGATGTATAGACCTATATTGTGTGTGTGTACGTAGGCATCTACATATACAAGCGCGAGGGATTAAGTCAGTGAAACCGGACAAATGTGGGATTCGTCTAGATTCAGCTTGTCATCCGTACCTGCAGAAGGAATCTTAGACCATGTATCCTATTAAGGTTAAACAATTGTGTGACTGAAATAAGGTGTACAAACTACCGTAAAGTTACCCACTGTGTTACTGATTGTATTCTAACTACCGTGTATTCATGATTCTATTTCGTACATCTATACTGATTGACCGATATTTACGAATCGGTCAATGCCGTCACACGAATTCCCAACAATTCGGTTATAACTGACCAAAATTCCGTCTCGTCCGAACACCGCTCGTACTGAAACACCCCACAAACCCATGATTCGTCACCTCATTTTTTGTTCTCGAAACACTAGTCGTCTCCAATACCGCCAAAATCGTCTAGACTATCAATAAATAAAACTCGGACCACATATGCTAAAGCGAGCCGAATGGGGAAATTTAGTCCACTAAAATCACGTCGCTTAAAGGCGTGTAAGTGGGGTTCAAGGCGCCGCTGTCAACTGGCGCCAAGTTCAAACGCGCGAAATACGAAACGTGGGGGATTTTTTGGAATCATGGGATATTCTATGTCTGGACATCTGTGCATCAGGTGATCTTGACAGCCAGAATATCATGAAGTTTAAGGATCTACACAATATATCTACGACATTGTCTTTATCATGCATTTGATTTCAAGCTTAAATATAGTATCAGTAAATTCAATGGGAAAATCCCGATCTTTAATCACAAACATCAGCAAGTTCAAAAACATTAGATAGTATTCAACACCACAACCACTACATAAGAAAAAAAGTAAAAAAAAAAAGTAAAAACCCCTATTCAATGCTTACAGAGAAGCAGAAGTACCAGCAGAGGCCTTAACCGAAGCACAAACGCCCGAAGCATCAGCCAGAGTGTAGTCATAAGGAGGGGTGAAGTCCGACTCCTGGGTAATATCAGTGTCAGAGTCAGTGAAGATGTTGTTCTTGGAAACAGCGAAGCCAGCAACCTCAGAGTCCTGATCAGTGATGATAGCCTTCTTAACATTGGTGAATGAGTTACCCTCAACCAGAACCTTGGCGTTCATACGAGAGTGGACACCGGAAGTCTGGACATCTTCGTAGCAGTTGTTGAAGATGTGGGCAGTACCAAAGCGGATAGAAGGAGCACGAGAACCAATGTTGTTCCAGTAGTTGTTGTGGTAAGTCACACGGAGAGCACCAGTGTCCTCAGCCTCGTTAGAATCAGAGTGACCGACAAGAGAAACCTTGAAGTGGTCGGCGAAAGTACAGAACGAGACAGTAACAAGATCACCAGCGTGGGTGATATCAAGCATACCATCGTAGAGATCCTTATCACCGGAGGCAAGAGAGTCGGAAGTAAGAGCCATGTGATCAATCCAAACCATGGTGGACTGCTGGATAGCAATGATATCACCGCCCTCGGGAGGGTTGTGGATCTTGAGGTTCTGAATAATGACATTGCTCTGGTCCTTGATACTGAAGCCAGAGTCTTCCATGCCAGAGTCAGTACCGACACCAATGACAGAGGTATCAGAGGGGACATCCATGATACCGCAGCCAGAAAGGTAGCCGCTGATCTTAATCACACCACCGGCTTCCAGAGCACTGGAGAGCTCAGTGCAAGAGGTGACAGTAGTACCGGCGCCAGAGCCACCACCAGTGGTACCAGCGGCAAAGCCGATAGGGCCAGAAGAGGAAGAGGAAGTACCATTGCCAGTGGAAGGGGTAGAAGTAGCAGTGGAAGCAGCAGAGGTAGAGGCCTTGGTAGAGGAAGCCTTATTGGAAGAGGCAGTGGTGGTGGCAGAAGAAGCAGCCTTAGTAGTAGTAGCCGATCCAGAAACAGAAGTCTTAGTTGAGCTCTTGGTTGAAGTAGCCAGGGTAGAAGACCCAGAGGCAGTAGTAGACGAAGCAACAGCCGAAGCAGAGGACGAGACACTCTCAGTGGAGAACTGGCAGGCACACTCCTTCATGACATTCTTAATGTTACTGCAGCTAGAAGCCCAATCGGGAACGGCCGAGTCACTAGTCGCGGTGGAACAGAAAGTGCTAGCCTCAGAAGAGTTATCAACAAGAGCCTTAGCACAGGCGTTAGTATCCGTGTTGGCACAGGACAGAGCACCGGCGACAAGAGACAGGAAGATGATACGGGACTGCATTTTGATAATAGTCTGGGGAATAGAAATATAAACAAAGTGGGGGATATAAAAGATTGAATAAAACGAATGGCTACCAGAGCAAAGAAAGTATTGAAGATTGAGAAAAGAGAGTGTGCACAGCAACAAAGAGTGGAAGAGTAGATGGTGATGGAGAACAAACAAGATAAAAGTTCATGATTCCGTGGGAAACGGAGGTCTTTATATCATCTCATCTTTACCTGATGGCTAACGGCTGATCCCCTTGTTGCTGTCAATCACATTAGTCTGTTTGTAGAGACACACCCGAGATCTTTACCGACTAACTCATTCGTAGGCAACTATCCAATCTGATGCAAATTCTCCGGCCGGCTACCTATGCAGTTGAGATTCTATCACCGGTCCACCCCATGGTGTCGAAACAAGTAACAACGTATACGATTCTATACCCTCCGGCGTCGTAATCAAGCCACACTCAACCCACGACATGCTCAAAACCTCCTTTTCTGTCAACTAACAAAGTTGCGGGCTTTACTCATGGTGCGACGATGGTGGTTTGTAGTTACTAGCGCTGCTAGGGTCCGAGTTACATCAGACGGTGGATTACCAGGATTAGTTCCAGAACGAGCGGGTACTGTCGTTTTGGGAGTTTGCTGATGAGGATGTGGATCGACGCGGGCTATCATTGTTGATCACTGAGTTCAGGACGTGTAACTGTTGTAGCGTTATCATCAACCTGATTTTGGGTTGTTAACTTTTAAAGTCACGTTAGTTATAGAACACTTTCGACAATCTTCTCTAGCTAGGAACCCCTGACTCTCTCGCTTCATTCTACTTCCATAACCCATGACAGGACAGCCCACTAAACGAAACATAAAACGCCGTGTTTTCAAATCGCCTTTACTTTCCAATACGCGTGTGTACATACGATTTTATGTCCATATGCCTATACATAAGCAACCCCCAAACCAAGGAAACCTCCGAAATCAATTCCCTCACGGGGCTTTCGGAGAAAACCCCAATTAGCCCATAAGAACGGGTGAAAAGCGGCTGCCAAGATTTTGGGCGCCCAAATACACCTTGACCAGGCGGAAAATTGGTCGGCTTGAGGCTATGAAGTTGTTAACCGAAACGGGGGTCGTTTCGGGGGTTATGTAACGGATCCGGGGGGCGGTAGTTTATATGCATACGTCCGTATAGAATCGGAGCCCGAAAACGCCGCGGAACAAATTTTGGTTTATCGATCTTGGTCAAAAGTTTTTAGTTGTTCGGTAGGGTTATAGACACATAACCCTAATTGTGACAAAATTAGATCTCCGTGATCCCGTACGTCATCTGACTTTTATGTACTAGGCCTGACAACGAGTTCATATGTAAATGTAAACAATCAATCAATTCACCCGGCTACAAAAACATTTCCTCTTTCTCTCTTCAAACTACTCGCTTCAATGTAGGATTATAGTTCGGAAGGACCGGTCATCTTTGAAAGGGTTGAATCCAAAGAATGGTCGCAGAACTGGCTTTTTTCTCGTCTGTTTTAAAGGCCTCTTCGTAAGACCGTACTGGTGTAATATGCTACGAGCAGTACTATGGAGATTACTGCTTTGCATAACTGAAAGCGTTGATGGCCTGGTAGCTATCGGGAGTGTGTCGTGGTCCATATTGACAACTGAGGTTTGGTCATGAGCCTGTTCCGGGGTTTCAAGACACCCAGCAGAGACAGATTCATTGCTTCGTGGAGAGTTCACTGGAAGTTCGAGGGTCTCGTTTCGTTTTGAAGTGGTAAAGTATTCCAACCAGCGACTGCTCTTTGGGAGGAAACGTCTCTTGAGGCTCTTCAATTGTTGGATCACCAAAGACGCTTTGCTTGGCAATGAGCTCATTGGCAATTCAGAGGCCTCATCCTGCCTTGAGGTGGTCCAATATTTCAGCCGGCGACCGCTCTTTAGAAGAAGACGTCTCTTCAGGCTCTTCAATCGTTGGATCGCCAAAGACGCTTTACTTGGCAATGAGTTCACTGGCAATCCAGAGGTCTCGTCTTGTCTGGAAGTGATCAAGTATTCCAAATAGTGGCTGTTCTGTATGAGGCGTCGTCTCTTGAGTCTCGTCATCGTTTGTATCGCCATCGGCCGAATCTGAGCCAGCTTGTGTGTAGAAGCCATGTATCTACACGGCTGCATAATATACCCAACACGACGAGCATGGATGACATCCGCAGCAGTGTGTTGGGTTGCGGGGTGAGCAAATGCCTTGATAACAATGGAGAATTGGTAAACCAGGCGGTCTAAATATTGGTACATCGGAACAACCAACAGGGATTTTGATGAATTATGCTGTTCATGACCGTTGTCCATGGTCATGTTCTCTCCAGGGCGGAGCTTCCTGAATTTAGTACGGACCACAAGGTGCTTATCAGAAAGATGATAAAGTAAATTCACTGACAAGCCCGCGCGCCGCATCCAAGGGATTGTTTTCTTGAGTGGTGTCACGGCGTGCCAAATCATGACCATTTCTCTTGCAAGGATGCTATCAAGACGAGTCCATTTTGTTTGACGAAATAGGTGAGCCCAGGACCACGTGGGAAATTCAGAGTCAGGATTGCCGGGCTCACTGAAAGGGCCAAAGTACCAACACAGACTATAGTACATGTTACGAGTGGCAACCCCAAAAGTGTGTTCGACCTCGCGAATGTTCAATATCCCCAAAATCGCGTTGATTCTATCAACAGAAACCGAAAGCTCACGGCCGGTATGTTCCCTGACAATGTCATTCATCGTTTTTAACCTTCTAGTTGTACATTGTACGCGACTTGCAAGCTTAAAGTCTCGTCCCGCGTGGTGATAATCCACCATGGGACAATTGATGTGCCAAATAATCGTGTCGTCTGTAAAATACAGCCTTCGAGGTGAAAGACATTCCTCCTGCATTGTCCATGCGCGCCCTTGCCACTCGCTCCGGTTTTGATTTGATAGATAAGGAATATTATCAGCTGTTCCCCAGCACTTGTCGTCTACGGCCGACTCCATACGTCCACCGAAGCTTCGTGTGTAACCTGGTAACCCTGAATGCATGTCCTTAGAGAGAGCACAAATGATGGTCAAGTAAGAGTTGGCGTAAATACCCCCCATTGCTTCAATCTGTTCCGCCTTGTCCAAATCATCATCTTGCATTATGCAATAGCGATCGATCCAGATATATGGAATTTCAAGCAGCTGGGCCATGGTCATACAGTCATACAGCGTTTTCGACATGGTGCGTCGGGACAATGACCCCGGTTGAAAAAAAACCGAGCTGTTTGTCCGAGTGAGCATGTTCCGGTCGTGGGGATCCCATTTGTAAGTAATGGCCGAGTATCGGACATGTATGTTCCCGACAACAACAACACATCTTTTTCTGGTATCAATCAAACGAAAATCTGTGGGATATTCTGAGTACATCTGTTAGTGTTGCATCTTGGCATCGTTAAAATACTTCTTACCTGCTTTTTGTTGGAAATTGTCCTCGGGGTACTTGTTGAACTGGGCTTGTATGTGTTGTTTCATTAACATGAGATCAACACGGCTATTGTCATGGGACCCATTGTCATTGCTATTCGAAAACTCCAGCGCTGGACCATTCTCAGTCATAGTTGGCAAGAGCTTAAAGAGAAAGTCGGCGGTCTTTTTCTTGACATAACGAGCAGCCCCTTTCTCTTCGTTCGTTTGGTCCCAGGCGATGAAGATCTTTATACGCAATGGGCCTGGGACATCCGCGTCAATATCGTTCAATACGGTGTTTCGTTCCAATTTCATCTTTCTCAACTTTATGAACTCGTGATTTTGTCTTTTCTTTTTGGCTAGAACTGACACTACGCACTGGGCCAAAAAAAAGCACATTCGGCATTTGAGGTTGAACCCCAGTTTTCGTAACACTGTCTCATGGGGCGCCTTGGATGAGCCAGGTACTGAAGCCGTATCATCTGAGTGGAAAGTAGTTGTGCCGTTCAACAGTTGTTGAATATCAGAATCCCCAAGTGACCACCAACTTGGGTTGTTGAAAGTATATAGGTTCGCTTTCTCAGTGTAGTTCCTAATTTGCTCGTCATTTAAGTGCGCACTCAGACGTGTCTCAACCATACGATCCGAGATGACTAGAGCACAAGACGAACACCAATGTTGATTCTTCGCCAGCTGCCTAACGACTTGGAGGTTGTGTTCGTGTGATACTTCAGGCTCATCCTGTGCAACATTTTCTTCGACACTTCGAGTGGACTGACATCGGTGTTAGCATATGTTTACCACTGTTTTCACTTGGGACGTTTCACATGAAGGTTCTTACATCGCCAGTTACATCCTTAAAGGATAGAGCCAAAATCCACTCGGCCAACCGAACCTCGGTCGCGAGAACTTCGAACATGCTTATTAAACTTCCCCCGAATAAACAAAATAATCTTGTCGTTGTATTTGTTTGAAACTGATTCATTTTTCTTCGTTCATCAGTTTTGCCCAATCCACAAGTAGGCTGAACTTAGGCAATTGGGTTCCTCCCCCAATAAACAGATAGTTTGCATAATATTGTATCGTTTCTCTCTTTAACCGATCATTCTCAGTATCCCCGCTCACATGAAGATCCAACTACCCTTCGCTATGTGCATATACGTACGCTGCATATTTAGAAAGTCTGGATATACTTATAGTCACATTGGAATTCATTTAAACCGCCTCAGGCACTTCAAAATGCAAATTAACTAAACCATTGGAGAATAAGGAAATGTATATATCAACTTAGATGTACAACAATTAGAAAAAGTAGACCGGGGAATTCATCTGAACTGTGCTGTTAAAAGTGTGACCGTGGAGATTATGTCACATCAACTTTATATTGAAACACCACCTCTCCTAGTTCAACATAAAGTGCGAATAGTGGTTGCCAAAGATTCATCCCTCTATGGAAGTAACCATTAGCCGCTTCGAATTTATCCCAGGGGCTAACCTCAATGTAGAATAACGGTCCGAAGGAAGTACATCCCATGACTAAAATCATACTTGATTGGCCGCTGTAGAGAATATACCTTCGATCTCTTACGAGAGAGGATAGTTCGATGCATTTTCTGGCCCTTGATTAACTTAGAAGACATCCGCATGCGCTTCTTTCTATGCTTAAATGCTAGGTCTGATATCATCTGATACTTAGAGCCTTTACACTTTGGTGGTTTGGTGAGATCTGTTGCTTCACCCCGTGCAGTGTGAACCTTAGTGGCATTGAAATGTATATGATAGCCAGAATAGGTGGCCGCACATTGTTCCATTCTACAACCCGATAGTCGAAAGAGCTGACTGAATCTCTTGACAGTCGGAGGTCCACGTAACCTGGAGTATAACCGCATGCGAAACCACTTCATTCTAGTCAAAGTTTGAATTGCCGTACGACGGATCTGTATAGGTAAAATTGGCAGTGGCCTATCCGTGACCAAAGTGGATATATGACCAATACGTCTTCCGTGGATGACGTCGTCGTCATTATCCGTCCCTTGGGGGGTGACACGAACAACAACGAGAGAGAACTGCTTGCAGCCAGGCCACCCATTATATTGACATATCGGAACTACCAGACACGTCGGAGGAACGTCTTCGTCCTCCTGGCTGCTATCCATGTATACCTCGTCGTCATCTTGGATGTTTCTAACTTGAGTGTGAATAAGAAGTTGGTGATCATCAAGTCGGTCAGCCAAAGCAGTTGGTAATCCCATTTCTCTCAAACAAGACGTTTTCTGGGAATATGGACTCTTGGAGTGGAGGATTACAGCGTTTGCCCAACTTGTGATTTTTCCCGGACCTATCCACTCTACTCCCCTGTAGAGATGAGCCCACGACCATGATGGGAATTCATTCGCAGGTTCACCGGGGTCCCTCTCCCGGTATGGGTACCAGCATAAACTATGTCGTATATTGTTGACTGGAATTCCAAAGACGTGTACAATTTTTCGATTTGCCAAAATCCCAGCAATCGCATTGACTCTATCTTTTGCGAATGAAAGGCAACGCTTAGAATATGCTCTAATCATCTCATGGGTTAATTGAGATGGCGCTTCAATACACTTCCGCTGACTCTTGGGGTCTAATGTAAAATCAGCATGGTGGTATACCACCATCGGACAATTAATATGCCACAGAATCGTCGAGTCAGTGAAGTATATCCGACGAGGAGAGAGATAGTCTTCTTGCATTGTCCACCCACGGGCCAGCCAGTCTGGTATACGGCCACCCCAAAAATATCTGATGTTTTCAGCACTTCCCCAACAAGCATTGGGTGGCGGTGGCTCCAAATGCCCATCAAAGTCCCGCGTGAAACCGGGGATTCCAGAGTGTATGTCATTTCTGAGAGCACATATCATGGTTAAATATGAGTTGGCATAAATGACCCCCATGGCACAAATCTGTTCGGCCTGTTCTTCAGCTTCATCTTTACCGTGGCCTTGCATGATGCAGTACCGATCGACCCAAATATATGGAATATCGAACTGTCGGGCTATCGTCATGCAATCATACAAAGTTCGTGACATGGTCTCGGTAGACATGGAGTGCTTTTTCATAAGCTCGGCCTCATTTTGTTTGGTGAGTTTAACCGTCCCCATAGAATCCCACCTGTAACTGACGGCGGCATACTTAACATTTTTATTGCCTATCTTCTCAAGACAACGTTTTTCAACATTGATCAGACGAAACGATTCAGGGTAATCTGCCAAAGGTGGTTAGCGGTTTTCTAGTGTCATCGACAAAGAAACTCTTACCTAGAACATGTTTGAGACTTCTCTTGGGGTATCTTTGGAGCTGTAGCTGGATCTGTTTCTTCAAAATAATCGGACTACAGCGATTCAACTTGCCGAGTCGTAAAACCGGGCTCGTTTCGCCCATGTACTCAAATAGTCTGGTGCTAAGCGTTTCGGTTTTGAACTCATAAAAAGAGCCCTTCATATCACTTTGAACCCAGGCAACGTTTAGCTCCAGCGGAAGAGAATTTCGACATCCAAACACCAACCTATCCGTCCAATACTTTATTGTGATGCTCACTTGTTGAAGTGTCAAGACCTTTCCCTCGTTCTCTGGTTGATTAACCAACTCCGATACGATTGCATGGGCAAAGTCAAAACACAAGGGACAATCGGGCTGAAATCCAAGTCGCTTCAGTCCTTCTCGCTCAGTGCCATTCACTGGACCCGACCAGGGAGCTAGACCATCGTGGCCGAATATTATTTCACTCTCCAATAACCTTCGAATGTCGTGATCTCGAATATCCCACCAGTCCGGGTCATTGAGATCGCAGTAACTTGGTTGCTCTCGCGCGGATCGATTTTTGAAGTCTTCCCAGCACGCATCGCAATCTTTTGTGACCAAATGGTCACGGATTCTGCTGGCGCAAGATGAGCACCAGCTTTGACTCCTAGCCACTTTCTCAATTGTCTCGTCGTTATGTTGCGCACACGTCTTTCTATCATTTTGCTCGTGATCATTGTGTATAATTCTGCCGGGGTGCTGAACCTGTTAGCATATTGTTCCGGCTTGTGTGGTCTAGAAACTCAACAGTTGAAGATGCTCACTTACCTCTTCAGTGCTGTCTTGGAAACATAATGCTACCCAAGAGTTACCTCGGCCAGCCTTTCGTGTTGTTATTTCGAACATATTCAACGCGTACCAGATATGAAGACAGTTCAGGCAAATGCTTTAAAGTGATGGTATGTACAGAGATTTTAGGTGTCATGTAACTCAGTGTAAACAACGGCCTAACTAGCCGCATTGCAGCTGACTCTGATAATGCGGGGAAGTGTATGCAATACACTACTCATTTAAATACATACATCTAAATTATTGCAACCTCAGCTCACGCAGGATCAGTTGTTCCTGCCAACATGCATGTTACAGAAATTCATCGAAAAATTACAGATTTTTATGACGTATGTGCGTCTATGTCTATTTGTCGAAGTTAAGTGATCAGGGCTCATGTCACAGTATACACTATAAGTGAGTATCTCCGCATATAGTTTAATGGGGAACTGTGTATTGATTTATCTGTGTAAGAGCAGACGGGCGAATCGGAGACTATAGATGCACGATAGTTGATGTAGTCATACCCCGCACTAACCCTATGTATCCCTATGTTACACATCCCGCCTGGGGCCCCACAGTTTCATAGAGTTATGTTAGCATGGACATATATAACACGACTGTGCATGCTAACTGTTATATGTAGATCCCGATGTAACACTAATTTGTCTCACAACCTTATTCATCCATATATCTCCAATATACAATGTCGACAGATGGAATCATCATAAGGGAAGCCACCCCAGAAGAAAGAACCCAATCATGGTATAACAACTACATTGAGTGGGGTCGTAACCGCACATTACAAGAACACGTCTCCGATGAAGCCGAACAAGCCTCAAGCTCTCTAATGAGTCACGCCCGGTGGTTCGTAGCCCTTCGAAAAGGAGAAGACACCGTCATTTCCGCATGCGAAGTCATCCCGAAAGATGCGCTGTTATCTAAAGATGGAAGCGTGAATAAGGTTCTTGTCTGGGGTATCGCAAGTGTATTTACCGTTGAAAGTGCCCGAGGAAAGGGCGTCGCAAAGAAGCTTTTAGAAGAAGTTGGGAGATTCTTGGATAACAAGGGAGAGGCTAGTGTGTTATTCAGTGATATTGGCGGCGAGTATTATGCCAGATTTGGATGGGATCTGGATGATGATCGTGAGATCATCCTCCCTATAGAATCTACACTGGACGTAGAAGTTGAATACCTCTCGCCCCACGACAACACGCTCACCAACTGGCTAGCCCTTTCAATCCCCGAGAAGATCACATCGGCCTTCGTCACGCCATCAACACCAGGCTTCGCCATACTCCCTACACCCAGCCAATTAGCCTGGCACTTTCTCCGAGACCGCCTAAATTCGACCACTCAGATTCCTACAAATGGAGCTATAGTCCCAGGCACCCCTGAGAGATACATTCTATATACTCACGATGTTTCTAAGAAGGCCCTGAAGGTTCTGACATGGAATCCGGATGCTGCTACCGCGGGTATTCTTATCGAAGCAGCCAGGAATGAGGCAAAGAAGACTGGTCTGGAAAAGATTGTTTTTTGGGGTCTCACAGGATGGAAGAGGGAGTTCGTTTTGAACATCGGAGGTGAAGATAAGGAGAGAACAGGCAGTTTGTCTTGTTTAAGAGGGGCGGCTAGTAACCAAGCTACATGGTTAGAAAAAGAATACTTTGTGTGGTGTTAAGTATAAGCCATTCTAAAAGATAAAGAGCTACACCAGTAGTGTCGAAATACATTATATATACACAAACAGAAATCAATTCAAAACAAATAAAAGAAACACCACTAAACAGCCTGCTCGGGCGTCTCTCCACTCGCCACAATAGGTACTGGTAACCCTCTATCCGGGCTCTGCAAAACAAGCTGCTCGCACTTCTTGGCTTGCAGGAACTCAACAATGCTCCGCATCAACATAAACATTCCCACCACCATCAACATATATGCGAACCACTCCGTCCCCGTCATTTCCGTCCAGCCTCCACCCGACCCACTGTCAATGTCACCCGGCTTGAAATCATGCGAGTTGGGATCTGGTGGCGTCGGGAACTCAGAGTTCCCACTGTTTCCATCCTCGGGTGTTGGTGGGATAGCTGCTTCCTTCATGCTGATGCCATATTGAATCAACGTTACACCCAGACCAGCACGCGATCCGTTCTTGGCAGCGTGTGTCGAATGCAACAGATATGTCAGCAAGAAACCAACAATCTGGAAAGACCAAGAAACTACGGCGTTCCATAAGAAACCAAAGATATTTCCAACTGGCATTCCATCGATATAGACCTCGTCGCCGCCTCCATATGGCGCCATGATAGTCGTCTCCCAGTATGGCGGGGCTTGGTCCGCAGCAGCTTGCTCGTACGTCTGAAACTAGGGTTAGCAAGGGTTCCTCTTAAATAGCTGCCTAACAAGACCAAAACTCACTGGTGGTAATTCGTCCTTTTCGAGATGGGTATCTGGTTTCGCCGAAAGATTGGAAAACACGCCGTCTGAGGCCATTCCGCCGCCGTATGTCCGGGATCCTGGTGCAGTTGGTGCTGCTTCACCACCAGCTGGTTGTGTTGGAGGACGTCTCAGAGGTGGAATCGACGACACAGGCCCCTCGATGGGCTCCGTGTCCATGATGGAAGTACCCCCAGGTACATGGCGAACAAGACGTTGGCGATCTGTAGGTTCGTCGTCACTATCACTGTCGTCACTGCCAAAGGCATCTGCTAAGTCCGGGTCGACAGTACGGCGGCGTTCTGGGGATCGAGAGTTCGAGCGAAATGATGGAGGCGGTGATATCGAATTGTTTGAAATGTTGCGACGGTGAGATGTTCGCGTGGGTTCGGCATCGCGGGTATCAACCTATTAGGTTGGGGGGTTAGCTAGGGCACGCGCAGAGAAGCTATAGTCAAGATGGTTCGGGGATAACATACCCGCTGGTACTGTTGTGATGGCATACTGAGGCGTCTATAAGAATATCGAAAATGCGAGAAACAGAGAAGCTGCCAGTCGCAGCGCCTGAAACGGGATAATCAACGAACGTAAGAAAGAGAAAACCGAACAAGAAAACCAGCTAGATCAAGAGAACAAAGGAAAGGACAGCATCAAGCGATGCCAAGACAATGATTTGAGAAATAAAACAACGAAAAATGGCGATGCGGCCGAAAAATGGCGATACAAGATTGAAAGCGATGATACTTGCGTCTTCGCCTCTGCTGTCTATAGATTCGATCGACAGCGATAAAGAGCTGGCCTGGCCGACTGCAAGATCAAGGGCCAATACCCAAGAACAAGGGTTCGGAGGCCTATTTAGGCGCTAGGGGAGGGAAATGGCCAGAAAGGACCAGAGAGAGTCAAAGTTGCACAGCCTCGATTCAATTGAAGTCCGTCGGGGTCGGAGCGAAATGCGAGAAAATGAAAAAATCACAAGATGGTGATGTTGGCTGGTGGCCGAATAAGGCTGTTAAAGTTTGTCTGTCGGGGAAAGAGTGAAGAGAAAGTCAAGCACAGCGGGGTTCAATGCAAGAGACAGAACACCTAGTGTTTGGTAATTGCCCGCGTGCCTTGGCAGTAATCACGTTGGATGCGACACTCCTTTTGATTACTGCTCGGGACAGAGCTTCTGAAGCTGCGACTGTAACAGGTCAGTCAGGCCTCGAAAACGTAATGCGAATTCATGTGCCGACGTGCTTGTTGGCAGACAGCGCTACTGAGTAGATTTACAGCCGGCCAAGATGGATATTGTACATATTTGTGTAGTCAATGTCTAACTAGTCATTGAACTGACGTATCGATTGGTCCCTGCCATTACCACCGAGACCAATTGTTCTCAAAAAGGTCAAATTGAACCCTACTTCCTAACCCGGTCAGATTAGTAAGCATCATTTTTAACTTCATCACTTTTCTATAGTGGGGCCGATGAGATGCCGGCGTCAGAATATCGAATTGGATTGTAGCACCATCGTCATCATGTCAGCTTCCAGTGGAGTAAGTATTTTTGAATCTAAGCATTGTATTTTTACTAACTCCCATCCAGCGCATCGCCCGCCACTATACCCGTGCTCTCGGCCTCTGGCCCAAGGACGTCCTCCGTCCTGAATGCCAATTCCAAGATGTCGTCAAGAAGGCCATTGATAAACGTCTTGCTGGTTCAGCTATCAATGATGCTGCTGAGATGAAGCAGGTCAATGCCATGTACTCGCTCATCGAGGACCGTTACAAGACTAGATACCCTCTGGTCGGTCGCATTTTGGAGCCCAAGAGTCAGCCTACTTACTTTACTGATTTGCTCAAGGAGATTGATGAAGTACCGACGAGAAGTTGGTTGAAGAAGGTTGTTACGAGATGGGCTGGAGCTTTCAGATTACAGTAAACCTTTTACGGTGTAAGATCAGGGTAGATTGTTTGTACGATATCATAATGTTTTTCTTTGCATCTCTATATGTTCTATGCTTTACGTTTTACAGGTACTTGCGCTCGGGATCAGCCCGGTCCATCAATTCCATTGCCTTTTCGTACATGGTGAACACAATACCACCACTCATAACCAATCTTGCCAGTCTTGGCACAGCACCACTCCAGAACGTCGTGATACCCTCCTGCTTGAAAATCATCGCCGCACATCTAAGCGAGTTTCCATAGATGCTCCGTCCCTCAATACTTTGCATCCGCGTCTTGATAGTATCCAATGGCTGTGTCGCATACACCGTGATCAACCCGGCCAACCCACCCATGGCGAAAGTTCCCGCGGCACCAAGCTTCTCGCCTGGCGCAGTGTAGGACTCAGCAAGCTGCTTGAGGGAAGTGTAGGCAGTGAAACGAACAGCTGAGTTGGCCGCCTGGCGTGCGGTAGTTGGGGCGAACCCAGCAAAGAAGCCACGGAGACCACGCTCGCGGTACATGATGGGAATAGCAGAGAGGAAACCACTCATACGAGGCTTGGCGAGCTTACGATCATCAATGCTGTCGAGGGTTAGTTTATCTGCCAGGCTGTTTTCTACGATATCCTTACAGTGTTGTTTTGATACTCTCCGTTGGCGTAACAGCAAACAAAGACTCTGTCACACCAGCACCGAAACCTGCCAGGACTGTCCGTGGGCCACTAAGCTTGCCATTCTCATCGGCCAACATAGACTTGAACTGATCGAAAGCGACAAAGCGGATACCAGCCTTAGCACTGTTACCAATAATCAAAGTGGTGCACCCAGCATACCACTGTGCGCCGAACGGCGGCCATGGGAGCTTCTTTCCATCGGCGAGTTGGCGGTTCAGTTGAGTGCGAGTTTTGGCAACTGTTTTGTTAGGATACGCTGGATATGTTGATTGGATTATTACGTACACTCGGCGGGGTAGGTAATGGCTATTGAAATTTAAAAGGTTAGTTATCCCGATGCACGGAGCGGAGTCTATCTCGGGGTGACATACCAATTTCAATGGCGCCAGCAGTAGACCCCGCAATGATAGAACGGAGGGCACTAGGGCGCTTCTTTTCCGAAGTGTTAGCAGGCGCGGCGGCAGACATTTTTGTTATGAGATGAACAAAAGATGAGCAATGCGACAGGTTGGCGCAAAATTCAGGAACCGGTGGTTTTGATATATGAGTGTATCATGGTGCTAGTTAATTATGGAGAATTTATGTTGTGGACCAATCAGCTTTGTTGCAGGATCTGCGGTATGGGAACACAAATTTATGAGCAAGTGCGATTTTGGGAGATTGATAAGTCGGTGTTTAAACGGTAGTAGCCGCGATGAATCCTGTGAATACGTATACACAACATGTGAAATTGAATGTTTCCTACGATGAACACCTGTTTCACAGCTTCATATCCAGCCTTCCATAGATGACATCTAATTTGTTTGTTTATCGACTCAGAAACCCCACGCTTAAGAGATATGTACATACATACAGGAACTCTATGTACACATACATACAAGCCCTATAATAACCAAGCAAGTCTTTCAAAACATTTCAGCCTCCGATGAACCGTCCAAACACCGTCATCCTTCACCTTGGCACGCCGAAAACGGCCCTAGTTGACACTCTATTCGCCAGATATCCTTAAACAACCCAGAACCAAGTGCGGTTCGAATATCGTCCCCATAGAAGCCGAATAGAACTTGTTGTTCGTTTCTGTCTATCCTGACGTCAGCTTGTCCGTTCCTTGTCTTTATCAACTACCGTTGTCTTGTCACGTGCGCGGTACTTTCACCCCCGGAGTGTCAGAATCTCTAGGGTATCACCAAACCAATGACAGGGTTAAGAGCCTCAAAGTTCACCATAGAAACTAATTGCCATAACAACAATTATCCGCCCAAACTGCAAATGCCCGAGATTCTTATAGCTCTACAAATAAGGCGTGGGCGTGGTTCTGTGGCTTTTCTTTACCGCGCTTGTAACAATCAACCCCTCGAAACTCCACTGAAGCGTTATTTTCCGGTGTCTTCACGTTTCTTCCGTTATCATGGACCAGCCTCGACTTCATCTAATGCCTAATTTCTTGCTATCAACGCTAGTAACCCAAGCGAACCCCAACCTCACGATACCACACCAGCCATTTTAAGAGAAAGCCTTACCGTCATGTCGTCCTCCGAATAGTCCGTCACACGGCCATCAGCAGCTTCTTTTTCCTTCCAGTCTGCCATACACGAAATTTCCATTTCCTACTTCATTCATTCGGCTGGACGGCGCTGTGTTCCAGTGGCGTCTAATCCCCCTGCAACGTGCACTGCAATAAACAAATCCTCAGCATTCCCAAATATTTGGCGAAGCATAACCCGCTGTGCTGATCATAGTGACGGAAACCGGGCGTGATTAAGAAGAATACAACAAAACTGCGTAAGGGCGGGTCTTGCTATATTTATCGCTGACGGTCCCCATTGCATCTTTTGCAGACTAGCCGATATCTTGGTTGGAGAATACTACTTAGTTGTTCCTTTTCCTCGGCTGTGGCGTGGCTGTGATAGTTCTCTTAGGCTGCTCTATTTACAGTCTGCTGTTTTGTTTTACCTCGCCACTGTGAATGAATTTCAGTTGTCTGCCTTACTTACATCCATACAAGTGGACTCGATTATTCTCGGTGAATCTATTTGGTCACAGATTGTGGTCATACACCCTCCCCTCTTCAGGAATCACAAATTGTTGTTGCGTTTAACAATTGTGACCGAGCTCAACCACCAACACATCAACCAAGTTTGACGGACTTGCTAGGGTCCAGCTCCTAATTGATTGATAGATAGCTTAAGCTTGTCTGCCTTCCGGTCAACCTCTGACCTCGTGTCGTCTCGGCCTTATTGATTGTTTCCGTCGCTTCTGTTGTTCGTCATTTGTATTTTCTCTCTTTCTTTTTTACTCTATTATTCATATTCTTACCCAAATCGCCCACAATGGCAGATATCTACGACGAAAAGCGCATGAAGATATTTGCAGACGCTGAAACTGTGAACGGCGCAGTCGTCACTCGTTCGATTCTCCCTTTCCACGAGACTGCCCAAAACCCTCCCATTCTGCTAGAAACTGCCCTACAACGCTTCCCAGAACAGCAACTAGACTCGCCATACCCTCTTATTCTCTATATTGCCCGCGTTGCTGGTTCTAAGAGTAAGTTATTTCCTATAATTCGCTATGACATCATTTTCTCGGTGACATCCGCGCGTGCGCGCGCTAACACTTTATCTTCAACCTCGTATAGACATTATCCTTTCAAACTTCAAGCCGGGGAATCACAGTGTAACCCGCACCGATGTTGAGAGTTCATTGTATTTTGTTCAGCAATTGGAGAATGATGCACCATTATTCACCCCCGATTGGCCCAGTAACTTGATGCCTCCAAACCGGGACAGCTTCTCTAATGACCGGCCGCGTTCCTCCGCCCAGCTATCCAGACACTCTGGAAGTCCGGCATTTGGTCAATCCATCAACCCCACTATTCATAATGGTGTAGCATCGTCGACACATCCACTGACTCCGCAAGTCACTACTGGCGCGCCAGATCTTGCTGATCACCCCATGTTTCGCCAGGAACAGATTCCATGCACTATCCCGCCCTCTCCCACGCTTCAACAACATCCTTTACCACCACCACCCCCGGTCATCCGTCGAAAGCCAGTCAACCCCGATATGGAAGCACGAAGACAGTCGGTTCTTTCGGCTATGGGTCTTCCTCCTCCAGTACCACCACACCGTACTGAGCAAGTCGATGAAAAGCCTGCAGTTAGCTCGTATCTGCAAAAGGTCATTGACGACGGCGTCCGGAAACGCGCCGCTGAGGGACGCACACTTGCCCCTCAACTTACGCCCCCAACATTCCCCAGAACAAGCATGGGCTCAAGACCATCGTCTGGGGTATACTCTAACGGTACCCCGGTGTCATCCTGGGCAGCGCCAGGCACGCTACCAACACCATCACCTACGCCACCAAATGCCAGTCGTCTCAGTGGCCTGCCGCTGAACATCAATATCCAAGGAACCGTCCCTTTGCCTTCGCCTTTAGCCATGTCTCTGCGCGTCGTTCGCTGGCACCATTCTTCTGGTCAGACTTGGCCCGTGTCTCAGCTTGTTTCAGCCCCACTACCCGTCAAGGACGGCCGGAAACGCAGTATCTCGAATATCCCGCAAGATGTGCCGCCCATCCGCATGATTATGGAAAACCCGGGATATGCGCCGTTCGCTGATGATCCGGCTGTTGTTTTTGAGCAAAGGGGTGCGGCTGGTTTACCGATGCTAGTGAGAGACGTGGAAATGGCGTACGAGAAGAGTTGGACAAAGCGATTGTTTCAGCACAAATCCAAAAGATCCGAAGGGGTTAATACTCTCAAGAGTCCAGTAAAATCGCATAGTCGCGCCCAGAGTATCGTCGACGAAGACATTAATCTTGCAGCCGGCCCAGGCCTTAAAAAAGAGGGATACACATTCTTAACCCCATGGGGTACGCGTTGTCACTTTAAGACTGGAAAGGGAGGCGGTAGTCTGATTTGCTACCACTCTGTACCGGTCTACACCCACAATTCGCACAACTCGCATAGTCCTCACAGTCCGCACAAGCGTAACCAGTCTGGTGCTTCATGTCACGGCCACCCAATCGAAAAGGATGTCCGCCCTCAGTTCCGGGATATTCCAGTCAGCGAATTACGCTTCAATCTTCCGGGCAAGAGTCTATTCAACAACAACGGGTCATCGTCTCACAGTCAAAGTGGAAGCCATAACTTGTTCAACTTTGGCAGTGGAGGTAGTGAACAATCAGATCCAATGTGGCTGGGAAAAGAAAAGGCTGGTGGTGGGCGACATGGCGATAATGCTAAGATGGGCAAGCTCATTATATTGGAAGGCGGACGGGATATGATCGATTTGATAGTTTCAGCAAATATCGGGATTTGGTGGAGGACGTGGGAGGTGGTACATTGACGTTGAGATTTCAAGTAGTAAAGGATCTGGTTACGATCCGATTTAATGTACGTTCTATGTGTTTATGTACGTGTTGTACGACAGAAGAATGACTCCCAAGATTGATTTGAAGCCGAGTGGTGGTACAGTGAAAAGTGACAGGGTTAGGGTTCATAAATCAGCTGATGGGATGGCAACCAATCAGCACCGACGTTTATTGCATATGTACTATAATGAAGTCGCCCAATCAATCCCCAATTGATTACTGGTTTTATACTCAATAACCGACAAGCCCAGAGGGCCAACGTCAATTGAAACTTTACTTGCCTCGTTGAACACCAAACTACGTTCCATTTCTGGGCCTCATTGGCATTTGTTCAATTGAATCTATTTCCCCGGATTCTATTCAAGCCTTACCGCCCCACTCGACCCCATCACCGGAAGCTAGCGCCATCCGAACAAGCCCCGCTCCGCCTTCCGTTCGAACCATCGATCCTTGTCCATTGTCGAATTATTTCCAAAATGTCCTTTGCCACTCAATTGATTCGGGCCCGTGTCTCGACGGTGGCCCTGGGCTTACGGGCTCCGACTGGTGCTGTTAGTATGGTTATGACGCGCGGTTATGCTACGCCGGCTGGTACGCCAATTTCGAAGTTCCGGGTGAAGCCGAAGGATACGTGGGAGACAGACCCGGAGAGTACGTTGGATAAGATGGGGAATTACTTTTTGTTGACGGAGATGGCGAGAGGAATGTATCTTCTTCTTGAGCAGTTTTTCCGTCCTCCGTAAGTTGCGAGTCTTTATCTGGTGATGTATACCTTCTAACCTTGTTTGCCTGTAGCTACACAATCTACTACCCCTTCGAAAAAGGTCCAATCTCCCCACGCTTCCGCGGTGAACACGCTCTCCGTCGCTACCCGACCGGCGAAGAACGCTGTATCGCCTGCAAACTATGCGAAGCTGCTTGTCCCGCCCAGGCCATCACCATTGAAGCCGAGGAACGTGCCGACGGGTCCCGCCGTACTACGAGATACGACATCGACATGACCAAATGTATTTACTGCGGATTCTGCCAGGAGAGTTGCCCTGTTGATGCGATCGTGGAGAGTCCCAATGCGGAGTATGCGACGGAGACGAGAGAGGAGCTTTTGTACAACAAGGAGAAGTTGTTGAGTAACGGTGATAAGTGGGAGCCTGAGTTGGCGGCGGCCATTCGTGCGGATGCGCCTTATCGCTAAGCTTGGGTGTCCCAGATGAGGCATTTGGTCCGGTCCATGTCGTCAATCTACGGAGAGACAGATACATACCAAGAGTTTACAGCGGACAGGCTTGCCCAGACCGACCCAGAACAGTTTAGCACAGCACCGACTAGACAACGGAGTTCAGCCTCCAGTCTACTTGGGACCTTTTATATCCAGAAACAGAACAGAAGACTACAGAAACAGAGACAATCATTTTTCTGATATGCATATGATTTTGAGAAATTAGGGTTTAGAGTGACGATAACCTGAATAGCTAGGAAGCAATTTTCTAGAGCTATGTGATGATAGTGACGGCCATTGACGGTGAATTTAGCCGGGAAAACCCGCAGATGCAGCCAATGCGAGTACATGAATATACAGAGAAAGACAAGGTAGCATTTTTGGCTGAAAATCACATCGAATTGCTACTCCAAACTGTGATTCCGACGGCCAAGAATAAAATCACGTGACATGGGTTAATATTTTTTTCTGGAGGGGCACCGGCACCACCCAATTGGGATGAGTGCAAAAGTAAAGTGGATTCCCTGGAAGGTTGGTGAAGAAAGCTGTTGGCGACTTTTTGCGATCATCACGGATTTCAGGTTTGATACGTTATTTTGGAGGTGAGTTATGAATGGACCTTCAATTGAGGATCGTCGTGGCGATGTTGATTGATTGAATCAGCCGGCATCCTCGACGGATACCTCGCCAGCTGGAAACAAACGCAAAGGAACCCCGCTGACAAACAATCTAGCCTTTCACGAAACCTTACACTCGACTATACATAATGTTCCGCACTATCTTCTCTACGGCCGCCCGCTCGGTGGCTCCCCGTGTCGCTGTCATGGCTGTCCGGCCCGCGGTTATCCGGGTGCCGATGGGTGTTCGTGGGTATTCGGCGGCGGCGCTGGAGAAGGCGGAGGTTGAGGGGAGAATTTTGTCGCTTTTGAAGGGGTTTGATAAGGTTAAGGATCCGGAACACGTATGTTTTGAGTTTCGGGGGAGAGGGTTGAGTTGAGCTGAGCTGACTTTTATGGGTAGATTACCGCTACTTCGCACTTTGCGAATGACCTTGGTTTGGATAGCTTGGATACTGTTGAGGTTGTTATGGCTATTGAGGAGGTTTGTAGATCTGATGACGAGAGTGGGGATAGAGGACTAACTTTGAACAGGAGTTTAGCATTGAGATCCCCGACAAGGAGGCTGATACTATTCACTCTGGTATGTCCAAGTCTCTAGCTTATACTGACCAAGTACTAACCTACAAACTATAGTCGACAAGGCTGTTTCCTACATCGCCGCTCACCCCGACGCCAAATAAACGCCTCATCCGATCTCTATCGACCAACAAAATACATACATATACGAGCTATCCAGCAGACACGGGAACTCTTATAGTTACGACTAACGGGGATGTCTTTCGCCAATAATTACTTGTACATTAGGAAAGGGATTGTTTCGTTTGGAGAGCTATATGGTTCTATGGGCAGTTTTGTAGATTGCCTGGCTTTATCAGTGAGCAGGTGTCTGAGGGGTAGTAATGTATGTTTTTGATTATGAAATTGTGGTTCTTTTATTATGATGTTTGTGTGTGGAATTTTATATCGTTTTTGGGTGATTGTTATCTACAGCATTCATCAATGAGTGCCTTGTGAGTTCACCGCTTCACCATGTACACATACAAATCACTGATGGTCATTACAATATAGATATTAAAGGGAAAAATGTCTGTCATTACTAAACTCGACTATTCTTTGTAGTCATTATTTTTAAAAGACCGCTAAACAAAACAAAACTGTGCCACGTGCACTTAGAACAGCCACGAGATGTACTTCTCGTAGACCTTGGCCAGACCCGTAGGAGGGTGGGTAGCCTCATGGGCCTCCTTGGCCGCAAGGAACTCCTCCTCTTCACGGTCAATGATATCCTTGCCGGTGTAGAAGTCAACATCCTCGGCGCGGATACCCTTAGATCCCGTCCACAGCTTGTGGCCAAAGATGGCAATCAGGTAGACAGGAATACCAATGTATCCGGTAATGAAAGACACCTTATCAAAGCCGTTGATGAAGGCGGTGAAGTTCTTGGTGACGGCGATGAGGCAGCACATGAACAGAGCACCATAGGAACCCCAGAGACCGAAGGGAGCAACGTAGGGCAACTGGTCGTCCTCAAGACCTTGGACACGACGAGCCTTGACGAAGTAAATGTGGGTAACGAGGATAGAAATCCAAGTCATCAAACCGAAGATGGTGACCAGGTTCACGAAGTAACCGAAGATCTTCTGCGAGTCATCAGACACGTTCATGAAAGCCAAGCAGGCAATCAGGGCAGAAAGACCAAGAGCGTAAATGGGAACACCAGACTTGTCAGTGCGCTTGAAGATGGCGGGAGCATTGCCATCGGACGCAAGACCGTACAGGGTACGCGAAGCAATGTACAGATCCGAGTTGGCAGCAGAGAAGACAAAGACGAGGATGCAGCCGTTGATGATGTGGGGAAGAATATCAATACCAGCCAACTTGATAGCAACGACAAAAGGAGAAGCAGCGGCGGAGCTAGACTTGGAAACAGCACCAATCAACTCGGTAGAGTTGTAAGGAACCAGGCAACCAATAAGAAGAACCGAGAGACAGTAGAAGACGACGATACGCCAGAAAGTAAGACGGATGGCACGAGGGATAGTGCGGCGAGGGTTTTGCGCCTCACCGACGGTCACACCAACAAGCTCAGTACCAAGGTAGGCGAAGACAGCGTTCACCATGGTCGACCAGAAAGCAACGAAGCGACCAGTGGCACCAGTGAGATGGCTGTACTCGGCGAAAGCACCGGGATCACGCCAGTAACGGAAACCCTTGCGGTCATGGTCGGGACCACCACCCAGCATAAGAATGAAGGACAGAAGAATCAAACCAAGAATGGTGATGACCTTGAAGGAGGACAGCCAGAACTCGAATTCACCGAAGAACTTGATACCGAAGTAGTTGATGCAGACAATGGCGACGAGGAAGATGGCGATGAAGACACCTGGGTTGACCTGGTCACGGTCAAGCCAGTACTGAATCACCAGAGAGATAGCCGTAAGCTGGTTGGGAGTGACAATAATGTATCTATGGCAGGGTTAGTATGTTAAGACTACTACTATTCAGGGTTGATATCGAGGTTTCACAAGTGGTACCATGACAGCCATTGTGCCAAGCCCGCTAATTGTGAGCTAGCCGATTAAGCAACAGCCATAGCACAAAAGCAGAAAAGGCAGAGATAAGACCCCTGTTAGGATTTTGCACCGGAACGGGCCACCAGCACGGAAAGTTGGAGAAAGGAAGGAACAGCGAAAGAGAGAAAGAAGAAGAAGGGGACAAAAGGGGAAAGACAAAGTCGAGTAGTTGCAGGGAAAATGGTGGAAAAGTTGGGAGTAACTTACTTGAACCAGTACGACCAGCCAAGAGCAAAACCAAGAGAAGGGTCACAGAAACGAGAAGCATAACCAGTGAAACCAGCAGACATAGGCAACCAAGCAGCCATTTCACCAAGAGCGCACATGACAATATAGACGAGGAAACCCATCATACTGTAGGAAATGAAAATGGAACCGGGACCAGCCGTAGCAAGCGACTTACCAGTTCCGATAATCAGACCGGTTCCAATGGCTCCACCGATGGCAATCATGGTGATGTGACGGGACTTGAGACCGCGTTCGAGACGGGTCTCCTCGGAGGTTTCCATTCCACGGATATGTTGCGGGGCTGTGGACTTTTCCCCGAGCGACGGGGCGCTGGGTGGCGAATACGCCTTCTTGATGTCGGACATTGTTGTGGTGAATGTCTGATTGGTGGTGATAAGTTTGTAGATGTGAAAGAAGAACAGAGTGATTAGAATATCGGAGGGAGATGGACCTCTTTATAGACGAGGAGTCGGAGACTACTCTGCTTATGATGGATGCCAAGACTCGCCATCCAAGATGAACTCCATTATAGATAGCAGTGTGGGAAGAGGAAATATGAACCCCACTAGGTCTATCAATAGAGGAGTGCCGTTTGTCCGTCACATCGATTGGGGGTGTGTTTAGTTGACAGACATGTTGAATCTGGGTTAAACGGGACTGTCCGGGGCAAAAAAGGAACTAACTGGTCAGATTAGTCTGGGCTTCCACAAGTCTTTGAAATTCTCTTCTTCTTCTTCAAAAACTATACTCTCATTGATTCTTCTTCATCACACCCAACACCACCACCAAAATTTCTATACCCCCCTCAACCACCAAGTTACTATAAAATCGATATCTACCAAAGTATACGTACCAGGATCCATCAATCTGGCTCTGGACTTACACACAGACATGACCCCGGCAAATCCCACAAAATCAAGTCTCTTCTTCTCATTCTAGTAAGACCCACTTGATTTGGGCCATGCGTGCGTGGACAAACCTGCGATTACCGTTCTGGTTTGTAGTTTCCATCTGTAGTGGTTGTCAATTGACTTGTCATGGTTTACCGCATCGGGATTTTTCCGTTTTAAGAAGCTTCGGGTTGGTTGCATTTTGGGGTTTTGGAAGGTTGGAGTAGACTTCTTTTTTGGGCGGGTAATGTCTTATCAGACGTCATATGTATGTAGTATTTTTTTTTTCACATCTTTTCTTGATGTAGCTATTCAGCTATCGACAATGTCATCTAGGCATGATGACCACTCACGCGATACGGAAACCAAAAAAACGCCCTAGTCCGCCGGTCAATTTTCTCTTTTTTCCCATACAGAAGTCTAGCCCGAGATAAGAAAAATAACCAGTGCCCCATAAGTACGGACCAGGCTATTTAATCAATTTATCACTAATACATACTTAAATCCATGTCATGATAAGTACATGATATCAAGGCAAGGTAGTTGCGCTCCACTCTCAGCCAACCAACCACATGGCTTGATGGCGATTTCTAGCTACGACATCGTCATTTTGAAAGAGAGTCGACCAATTCCGTAGACATGTATGCGTGATTATCCTTGTTGTGGATTCGGCACAGACTACTCCCCGTAGTCGGAATATATGTAGCGAGAACTGACCTCTCCACCTCCGCATTATTGACTCCATTACTGATCTTGGTCTGTCTAAGCGATCTCCAATTGAACTCAACAGACTGATAGCCGGGGCAAAAAAGACTACTTCTCGTATCCAACGATTCCTCACTAAGAAGCCTCAGCGTCTTATGCCAAGACATTAGAAAGCCCGGTCAACCGGAACGATGATACCATAAGTATACCCTCAGTCTCAACCCAAAGGATAAATACCACGCCCCCTTTTCAAGCTTCGCATTCAACCCATCTCTTCAAAGATCCAATCTTCCCAACGTCGTCGATTTAAGAATGTGACACCAGGGCGTTTCACGAGAAAACAATCATGATCTTTTCCCAGCCAAGAATGCTTAGTTTGCGTTTATCAACCGTCACCACCAACGGGCGTAAATTACCGCCCAGTTTCATTGACTTCGCTTGTCTCTCGGCACACACTACCGCAGCCGCAACACCCGTCTATCACAAGTCACGTGAACCCCAAGTACATACTCCGTTCCATCCCGAACATCATAAACATTTCCCGACCCCAACACCACGTCCGACATTTCCGATCCCCGAATACTCCGATTCCTACAAACCCCTCAAAACAAAAGAACAGAGCCGCAAGTCTCCATTGTCCCACAACTTCTCCGCTACGCCCTTTCATTGATGCCTTGTAGTATGGTGCATATCACTGGACAAATGCGTATATCCTTCCCGTATTCCTGACCTCAGGAACACGGCAGGACTCGGATAAATAGTCTTCTAGAGTGGAATAAACCTTCGAAACGGGGCTCCTGTCGATCGTCCAGTTTGACAGGTGGAGGGTATGGTCTTTTGCGTATCTGAGTGGTTGATTAGATTAGATGAAATATGTCAATGTGGTATCTATCCGGAGTCCCCGCTGTATCCTCATTTCTCTTTCGGGGCATACGATACGATATCTTGAATCTTTCTAGCCCCTTGGCATCATAAATCTCATAAATATACGCATAGTCTTCTCAATCGTCGCGACTATTGTCTCCCCCGCCGATATCACCAATATTATTCGCCTCACTCTACGTCAATAACCCTAGTGTCTTATCTAACCCCCGAAAATGCCAAGCGCCCTGTGATCCTTCATGTCATTCCTCGGTTCGATCTACTAGGATTCTCAGCAAGCTAAATGCTTGTTCTGTCATTCTCGTTATCAGCGTGACGATAAATCGTACATAAACGTTTTTGTAGTAGTGTGTGTGGGGCTCTGTTGCTAGACTTGGTGTTTGCTTGGCCGGATAGAGACCGGTTCGATACCTGAATAAAATATATAGAATACGTGAATATTGAACGGGTTTTCATCATCATCAACATCATGAACTTTTCAAAAGTTTGCTTCAATAAACACCTACCATAATGTAACCTAGTTGCGAGATCTAACTAGCCGTACTCATGACATCACTTGGAGACTCAACAAAAAAAAACGTAATAGTCTCGTAGGTTGGAGTACTCGCCGGCCAGTGTCTTGCTTCCGTCTCCAAAAAGTAGTTATGACAAACGCCAAGTTCAACAATCATCATCATTCGGTCATTACAAAATAATGCAATAAAAAAGAAGTCTAATTTTCCCAACCTCAAACTATGTACCGATAAAACAGCAAAATAAAAATAAAAACGAAAAACAGCCAAGTCTCCGTGACTAACACCAAGACTGTGACCAAATTATGAAACTTCAATATTGAAGTAGAGAAAAGAAAGAAAGGAAAACCCAGAAAACAAGAGAATTCCAAAATCAAATGCGCTTTTATGCTTTTTCTTTTTCCAACGTAATTTTCAGCATCTCATGCTGCTTGTGACTATGCACGTAAAGTAACCACTTTACATAGTCGAAGTGCCCTCAGACGTTGTCGTCGTGGCCTTGGGAGCAGCCGGGGCAGCCTTGGCCTTGAGCACGTTCGCATAGCTCCACGCCGGCTTTTCCGCCGACGATCCAGAGGTTAGCCCGGCACCCGTCAGCGAGGACTCTGAAGGCTGCTGACCGGATCTGAGGTCGGCATCATCATCCATGTTGAACATCATGCCACCGTCATCTTCCAAGTCATCCTCGTTGTCTTCTTCATCAATAGTGGTAGTGAGTCGCGAAGAAGTGTTGGCAAGACCAGAGGAGGTAGTAGGCACATGAAGCGACGCAAAGCCACCACCCAGCGGGCTAGCAGACATGCGAACAGGATTGTTGTTGTTGGTGTCCAGATGGGTTTGACGAAGTTGGGCACTCAGCATACTAAACCCGCTGCCACCACCGCCATAGCTACCACTGGGAGTCCCGTACGATCCTGGAGCCCCGAACGAAGTAGCGAGGCCACCAAGACCGCCGGCTACAGGGCGTCCATGCATCTCCGACGCAAGGCTGCTCGTGCGAAGAGGCGAACCAACAACACCGAAAGCGCTGACCTTGTGCATACTGCTGCTCAACTCTTCATCCTTCCGCGGGAACAAAGGTCCCCACCGGGACGGGGATCCTGACAAGATTGGGCTACCATATTTGAACGAGTTTGAAAGACCTGACGGATCGTCCAAGTCTCCAACACGGCTGGAACCACGACGGGCCTTTTCAGCAGGAGTCAATAACTCCTGGAGGTTTTGTGGTACATAGTCCTCCTCTACAAAACCAAACTCATTGTCCCAATCGTGATCTACCAGACCAGACTTGGGCACACTGGCCGAAAGCAACTTTGGTTTAGCGAAACGCGAAGTGGCACTATGCATGCGACGACCAAACTGCTCCTCGCCAACGGCCGGCATGTTGCTGCCACTTGCGACAGCATGCGACGAAGAAAGATAGTCGGAGCCAATGGCGCCAAAGCCACTAGGGTTGATTGAACTCAAACCACTTACACCGGCGACGGGCGAAGCCATTGAAGGCATAGGGCTTTCCATGCCGAATTTTGAAGGAACCGATGAAGGCCAGGGCGCAGCGGGGTACAGAGCAACGTTGCTGAAGCCAGTCGAGTCGAACGAAGCAGGAAGGGGAGTATCGAGGGCACTGAAAGCCTTAAGAGGCGACAAGCCCATACCAAGACGAAAGCTGGATGAAATGTCGTCACGGGGCGAACCAAAGACCTCAGCGCTGAAGGGGACATCAATGGAAGGAATCGACATGTTGAAGTCGCCCACAGAGGCGGGTTGCTGGGCTGTCAGGGTCGGAGTGGCGGCGGCGGACATATCGTTGAAGTCGTATTCAGAGCCGTCAAAATCGCCGCGCAGGCCGTACGAGAGAGCGCTTGAGGCAGCGCCCTGGGCAAAGGCACCGGGGTTGTGGTGCTGGCGACCAATGGCAAGAGCAGGACCACCCAAAGTCAAGCCATGCTTCCCGTAGTTAACGCGGCGGCCGTCGGGTAGAACGTGAATGTTGGCACACTTGGGACCGAACTTGCAGTTTCCCTGGTAAATAGTAAAGGAATCGAGTGTTAGCGAATGGACTAATGTTATATTGCATGTGACTTGTGCGACATGATGCACCCCTGGCACGGGGCGTAAGTGTGTATGTAGTCAAAGGCAAAGTGATGACATGACGGAATGGAGCAGGAGATCCCAGCAAGCAGAAGGTCGAGTCAGGGTTCAAAGTGCCAGTCATCCTATGCCAATAGTCCCTACGAACACCACATGACGAACGCATCAAGGCAAACAGTACCTTTGCAAAATACTTGCAGACATTCTCTGCAGCAGCACCAATGTCGTGGCTAAAGGGGCAAGCATTGCCAGCCTGGCAAGCACCTTGGCGAAAGAACTTGCACGGGACGTGGGCGGTGTCTAAATAGTGGAAGAGAGCGATTTGTTAGAATATATGTAGTCATACAGATGAGTATGCATCGGGCCGTCCTGCAGAGCCGACATGTCGGTCAGCCAGCTCGAAAATAGGTACATACTCGGCGGACTCCGGGGGCCTTCAAAGCGCTCACCGTTTGCCCCGCGTTCCGCATTAGCGGCTGAGCGACTGCTGTTTCCATTGATATTGCGGGCTGGAGCGGAACCTGAGGACTTGTCGCCCTTGGTGGCGCTCCGGCCGGCGCGGTCTGAATTTTTGGCGACGGGCATCTGGGTATTCAGGGCGATAGCTAATGGTTGTCGGGAGTAGGAGTATATGTGGATGTCTCGTAGTTTCGGAGCGATGGAACAAGGCTGTCTTTGGATGGCTTGGTCAGCAGCCGGATTCACGGCATTCGATAGTGGGTGATAACGAGATTGTCGACTATCTCAGGGAGTGTTCAAAAATAGAATGCGAGGTTCTCAATGTATGGGCAAAATAGAGCGGGTCGGGTCAGGGTGAACTCGTACAAGAAGGTGGTGACGCAAAACGGCAGAACAAGAACAGAGGAAGCAACTAACGTTGTCTGTTGGGGTTTCTGTGCTTCGGGTTTCTGGCTTGATACCTTGGCTTGGCTGGGCTGGTTTCTATGGGGTTTTTTGGTTCTTAGGATTGGCTGGTAGTACACAACGCCAAAGGATTGATGTGCGAAGTACCGTGCCGAGTTGACTTAGGCGTTGCAGCGAAGGCAGACGGGTTGAAGATCGGCTGCCGAACTGGAATTAGGCGGGCGATTGGCCAATGAAACGAGGTCTCAAAAAAGGAAGTCAGATAGTAAAGACGATAGAATGCCACACGGGTGTGAATGGGCAGAAAGGGGAAGTAGTAAAACACAAACTTCAGTTGGCCAATAGTGCTGATTCAGGCTCTGTGATTCACCTCTACAGTGGCTGATAGCCTCACAACAGAATATTGACTTACAGTGGGTGGGGTCACCTGTTGGCGGGGTGAAGATGCCGGCAGAAAGGGAATAAAAGCGGTGAGCGATTTTGACCCGAACAGGGGCTTACTAAGGGTTTTTCAGGGGGGAACATGTGTGAATCTACTATGATATGCTATGATATACTACGATATTCCACGATGTAGGTCAGATTTCATGCAACGGTTTCGTCAATTCCCCCGAGCCGAAAAACAACCCGATAGACAGACCGCTCAACCAGAGCAAGTAAAAATTTTCATGGCCAAGGGGCCAAATGAGGTGCATGTGGCCGGCAGGTAGTGCATGAGCATGGACTCTGGACTCTAAAGCCTGACTTAGTTGTGCTTGTCTTGAACCATAGCATGATTGTGCATTAGGCTGGGAAAGGTAAGGGGTCACGATTCAAGGACGAAAGTATTTATATTTCAATAAAAATCCAGTCAACTATCGTCTAGATAGCCTTTGGGAGTGCTTTATAGCGTTCATTGATATGTCTATGTATCCAAATATCCAGCCCGAACAAAAGAAAAAATGGTATGAAAAAGTAAGGCTAAACGAGAGTAAGAAACGAAGAAAAAACCACCACAAAATTAAAAAGGTATTAAATAACCAGAACTTTTTACACCACAAGCACAGCTTCAGTGTCACCACCAAAAACGGGCAGTAGCTAGCAAGACTAGTACCGCACCGTCGTCTCAGATCGGGAGTTTCCGCCCCACCAATCATCAGGACCACTATCAATACCGATACCCATCATAGCTGAACTAAGGGCCATCATCTCGGCAGCGTTAGTAGCTACCGGTGATAACAAGGCGCCGTGTTCATCAACAATAGCATTAAGTGGTTCACCTTCAGAGTATGTCTTGGACCGTTGTGGCCGTAAGATCCATTGCTCTACCGGGTCGTCCGATCTAAAAGAGTTGTGAAGCGGAGAAACCACGGGGGACTCGACCATGGAATCCTGAGAGACAGATAATGGTGATACTGGCCCTGTTAAAACCTGGCGCTGTGTCCGTGACTGTGGTTGTTCTTGTTGTTGTTGTTGTAATACTGGCGGTCTAGCGTTGCTCGGACGGCGACCAGTATTCCTTGGTGGGAATGGGAACATCTCAATGCGACCGGTGGTAGTACTGACTCCCGAAACTACCCGGGTGCTAGGGTGCCATTCATCAACTGGAGTCCTGCAAGGGGAAACATCACGAGTTCCTCTAGCGGCAATCTCTCTCAGCTCCCGGTCTGACCGCATGTTAGTCGGCATATCACCAGCCGATTGCGCCTTATGGTGGACACCGGCGCGGGCATGTTGGTTGTGGTGACCGGTTCGTGGACGTTGATGTTGGTAGTAGTAGTGGGTTGCAGCGGAAGGCATCGGTGGGGCATCTAATGATAATGGGGCACGAGAACCACTGTAGCCGGTGGTTGGTCGTCTAGCCTCCTCTGGTCTTGGTGCTGGCGTAGTGTCGTAGTCGGCTGGCTTGAAAACAGCAGTCAAAGGATCCCGTTCATTAAGATCTCCTGGTGTTAAAGGCAAAACGGCGTATGGAAAATGCTTTGGTGGTTCAAGATCAAGAACACCAGCTTGGGAGACACCAGTCGGTGGTGGATAAACGTCATCGAAGGATCTAGCTCTCCGTTGAAGTTCAGGCTTATCCTTCTTACGAGAGAAGAAAGAAGGTTTTCCGGAGTCAGGTGAAGTCTTTTTATCCTTGATAACCCAATCGATACCAAAGTCAACGTGAAGGAAGAAACGCGGCTTTGAGCCGGCTGGCCGTTTTGATGCAGACTGAGTAGACATTGTATAAAAGAAAGAAGAAGCAAGTCAAGCTAGTCGCGAGACAGATGCTGGCGGAACTAGTCAAGTTGCCGTGAAGAACAAAAAGAAGAAAAATTGAATGTCACGATGGACGTGGTGGTGGTTGTTGATATACGAGATTTATGGACAGGCGAACACCTCGTGTAGTTGTTAAATGTAGAACTAAGCCGTCAAGGCTCGTTGCTGGTTACCGGATTATGCCTCTAAAGTGAGGTCCTGGTCTGGCGAATATCGTGTATGTACCTGGTGCACAGGGGGGTCGGGGCGTGACGATGACCCTGCGTGTGCGTGTAGGCGAGAGCAGAAATAGAGTCAAAAAAATGATATGCGTGGGATTTAATATGGGTGTAAGACAGACAATACCGGATGTCGTCTAGTGATGTAATGCAGTCGTTATTAGGTTAAGCAAAAAACAAAAAGACAAAACAAATGGCACTTCAAGTGCTTGATGATATTTCCAATGGTCGTTATTGGAAAGTGTGGAGAAAAAAAGTTCCTTCGTTTCGCTAAATGGAATCCGGGGCCACAGATACTATATATCAAAGTAGATAATGTCTAACAAAATGTTGCTTAACTCGCACGTCCTGGAAACACGTCACATGTGTATCAAGTAAGGTCCATTTGTCCAACAGGTCATGTCCTCGGACCTATTTGAACGAGACAGTCAAAACAGCTTCGTATCATGGGGATGGGGTTTGTTTCTTTCTTAGAAACACGGACTTTGTTGTTTGCGAGATGCGTGTGTGTGTACGACAGATCTTGCCAATTTTGAAGACGGACGTGGGGATGATCGTACAGGTGCATCGTCATCGTTGAGTGAATAATTTGGGGGTTCATAGGGACCAAGCTAGACTACGGCGTAGTGAAGATCTCTAGACATAGCTTAGCAGGAAGATATCTAAACATTTACAGTTCACAAGAACAAAGGCATAAAGCATTAAAGAGTTGGGATGAATCAAGTGTGCCTGAAAGTCCTTGATTACCCAAGTATACAAAGTATTATGCTTCCAGTGCATGACACTGAAAGAAGACGATATTGACATGAATTCTCCGGCAGGTGTTAAAGAAGCTTATTCGGATAGACTCGTCTACGTATAGCAGGGGTTATTTTTAGGAATTGTCAGGTTTTAGGAGAAAAAAAAGACTTACAGGGGACTTTCACGGAGAATAGGGATATGTTTGGTTACGTCTGAGAAGACCCAAAGATTGAATAGCGGAAGAGACTATATTGAGGAAATGATGAAGATCAGTAACCAGTATCTTTGTTCTTTGATATCAACAGTCTTTGGATATACAACTTCATCATATCATTAACAGACCATAACAGTATACTCACACAGACCAGATCACAGACCCCCTCGTCTCAATGAATCGTCACAACCTTCCATTAGCAATCGACTAACAACCTTTAACCTAGAAAGAAAGAAGACATTGGTCGTTACGCACAGAAGCTTCGAAACGCGGGTCAGTTCCTAAGCTGCCGTACACCGGGTTTAACTCCGGTTACCAGCAGTATACTGTATATCACAGTCGGGTGTAGACATTACAAGATTAAACCATCCTATCATATCTAGGTTATACAATCCTTCATCTAGTCTCTTCCATCTGCCGAATCGAAGGAAGGCCTAAACACTTTGTTCTACGACGTGACATGCGTGTTACCGCATGGGAATAACCCTATATATACACTCGTGATGCTCGTCGTTCATGCCAACAAAAGATTCACAAAGCCACGAGAAACCCGAGGCACAGCAAGATCTCGCATTCAATATGATCTACTGCATACACTCTACATTTCGCAGTTCAGCATGAATGATGTGCATCCACCAAAAGTGACTTACCAAACCATCAATAGCCAGAACCATACCACTTTATCATCGCGACACAGACCGTGTTTCAAAAATTTCAAACTCGAAACTCCCATTCGAGACAATGCCACCTCGGAGGATAACTTCCTAAAAAGGGGAGATTCCCATTCCAAGTAACAGCAGCTACATATGTACAAAAACGATTGCTGTCGATGATACACATATTCATATTTGTGGACTTTGCCATGTCAACTACCTGGCTGGCTGGCGAAAAGGATCTGGGAAACAGGAACCCGTACAAACATCTTGGCTACCTGTGGTTCGGCAGGCAAGTCCCGCGAACTGGGCGGCACAGAGCTGACGGCATGGCATGCGGAAATTAGAGTTGAATGCTTTGTGAATTAACGTAAA
This sequence comes from Huntiella bhutanensis, assembly GCA_002018275.1. NCBI lineage: Eukaryota > Fungi > Ascomycota > Sordariomycetes > Microascales > Ceratocystidaceae > Huntiella > Huntiella bhutanensis. The sequence continues at coordinate 62,819 of MJMS01000093.1, forward strand.
CATGGTTGATTAAGCAGATCTGTTGTGGTTTCTATCTAAGAGTCTAAGAGGGTTGACTAACCCTACCATTGTGTCTATTCCATGAGAGCGATATCTTTGAGTTCTTCCTGGACTAAATGTCCAACCTTCTTTGGAGGATACTTGACACGAATCTCCGCCTCAGTGGTCCCTTCAATCTTTGCAGCCTTGACCACACAACCATCCAGAGGATCCAGATTCTCATCACTACTCAGGTGATAGAAAAAGGTAGATGAGATACGCACCTGTGGTCTTTCAGGATGCTCCTTACTTCTCCGTTCAATAGCACCCAAGGTAGCCTCATTAACAATGACCTCATGAAATCCCGCCCGAATCAATCCACCCGTGATATGTTCAATTTGCTTTCCGGCTTGTACGAGAAGATGGTTACCAGGAGGGATTTTCACCGCAATGCGTTTTCCTGTATTCCGTGCCCAGACGTTGAGACCGGGGTACCGACTACGCCCGTGGATTGTAAGGAAGTTGAGATCTGTGTGGAATCCCGCCAGGATAGTGTCCTTTTTACCGTGGGCTACCAGATCAGAGGCAGTGGGGGCGAGTAAATGAGGACCATAGACACCCCGAGAAGTGAAAGCATCGGCTGGAAGATCAAGACCCTGGGCTACCATTTGAGCAACGCCTTCAACCGAGGACTTCATCAAAGTACCCCATTCAGTCATAGTTGGAACCCATCTTGGTTGAATATCAGGGTGACTCGGCGTAACATTTTCCAAATTCAACCCACCAAACTCAGACACCGCCGGCCGTTCCCCCATTCTCCAGAAAAACCGACACTTAGGATCCGGTTGATGCCCCATGATATCCAACGGTCTCTCCGCCTCATCCAGTTTCGCAATGATATCCAAGCATGGCTCGTGGACAGCACATTTTGGTTTCTCCGTGTTCTCCAATGTTACGCCAATTTGGTACGAGTACTCTGGGCGAGAATCCTTTTCTAACTCGGAATTAGGTAGGGCAAAGTAGTCTTCAAGAAGGTCGAGGAAGGCCTCGTTGGAGGAGGCGGCGACACGGGATGAGTGTGCAATCAGAGCGCCATAGGTAATGAGAGCCTGGGCAGCCTTTTGACATTCGGCGATGAATACAGGAGAGTCTGAAGCCTCGGAGTGAAGGAGATCAAGATCAATAATGGGTAGATCCATCATCGGCTCCACGGATGTAGCGGACGGCATTGTGACGATGATAAGAATGTAAAGTTAGGGTTGACACAGATAAGATAACAAAAAGCCCAAGTTTGACAATATGTTGAGAAATAAAAAAGTTTAATCTGAGATATTCGTATGCAAAAGCTCACTTGACGTCTAAAACAAAAAGCAATAACTCAATTCATGTCTTTGTACAACCTATTTATACACATCACAAGATGTCGTTGTCTGATAATCCTGCCATACTACTATGATAAGTAAGGTGAATCCCACGCCTGATAATTTGCTAGTTTGGCATATGACCAGGGTGTTTTCACCATCGGGAATAGACGGATATCGCCGGAAGACCCGCGGGACACGGCGGAACGGGGGCAGGATAGACCCGGCACGGCGGAAACGAAGAAGCGCGGAATTATTGCGGAGTTGGCTGGACCTTGGATTCCATTTTTGAGAGGACGGTATCGATTTTTCCCATGGGGAGACTGAGGAATTTCTGTTTGTTACGCCAGATGATTTGGCTTTCGATCCATTCTTCGGAGACCTTCTCAGGGACTGGATCGGAGATTTTGGTTACTAGGTAGGCGGCACTGGCTTCGGCGATACCGTACATTAGGACACCGACTAGGGGGACTTTGACGAGAGTCCAGAAGCCGACACCGAAACCGAAGAGGAGACCTTCACGGGCGCGGAACCACTTGCGCTTTTGCTTCGCTGTCATGTGGATGCGGGCGAAGTATGGTTCGAGGAGTTCACGAACAAGAGAACGTGAAGAGTAGTAAGTTTGGAGGAAGGTTACAAGCCAGTATCGGGGGATGAAGAAGGAAATGGCAAAGATGAGGACAGCGGGACCAAATCCAACGGCCTTTTTGAAGGTGTGCCAGGAGACTGCGGGGAGAACTAGAGCTCCGACAATAGGGAGGTATGACGCAGCGTAGATACCAAGACTAAGAGCGGCTTTACGTCCGTGACGGGAAAGAACAGTTGTTAACCCATCGGCTGTACGGGTGGAATGAGTTCTAGAGTCTCGGGGTGGCTGGTTCCGAAGATTGGGATAGTATAGATCGCGGAGAGTCTCTGGGGCTTCCTTGGAATGCATCTTGACGTAGGTCGTGTCTACCCATCGGAGAGAGTCCATGAACAGGTTATCCAAAGTAGGTGTAAGGAAACGCAACAGCGTCATGACCAGGAAAGGAACCTGAAGAACGGACTTCTGAATGAAAGTCACCGTGTGGGTGAGCGAGTCATCCCATGTCACCTGATCCAAGGAAATGAACCAAGAGAGAACCCATAGAGAAATCCGGATGCCGTAGACAGGAATCAGGATTAGAATATGAACGGCGAGACCGATGGCGAAGGCTAAAGCGGCTTGACGGTAATGTTCGTTATCGAAGATGGCCGAGTTTTGCATGGCACGGTTTGCTGTCATTTGTTAGTTATTGATATTGACATCAAGCAAAGGGGATTTACCGCCGACAAGAGCAACTTGGATACCGCGAATAAACGCATTGAGATCAAAGTTCGATATGTCAAGTTTCTTCTTGATCTTCGCAGCATCAATATTCCCATGGCCATCGGTAAAGTCCAGCTTCTCTTTAAGCTTAGCCTTATCAAAATGCCCGTTTTCATCCATGTTGAAGTTAAATATATCAAGGTTTATTTGAATACAGATGATAAATGTTTGTTATGCGGAGACAATGTTTATTATAATGACTTCGCCGGGAATGTCCCGCGCAGACGGCCCGTGATGACGTAATGAACGAAGCTTCAGCCACATGTAGTGTGGCGTTGGGATTCGCATCAGGGATACTGCTTTGAACGAATGTCTCGGGTGAAGTTTACTGTATGCATGGAACACTGAAGCGAATACAAGACACGACATACTGGACATTTTACATCTGTCAAATACGGTTCCCTCTATCGGTACCCAAAGTTTAAACATCGTGAACTGCAGTCAAACTCGCCATGCTCCTCTCTCTAAATCCTCGCAGCATCCGCAGCTCCACTTTCCCATTGAGGCTTATAAGTCCGGCTCCAATATGAATTCCAGAAACCTCGCCACAAGCATCGCCTGGACATGGATCGCCATCCCATCTCTAACGGCGGCATTCCTAGCCCGAGACGCGTATGCTTGCAGATAGGATAGTCTGGCGATTTAAAAGAAAAAGGAGCCTCCTCCCTTTTTCTCTGAATGGATTCATTCTTTCTAGTTTCTTCTTGACAACGGCTTATCGATTAAGCTTGCCACTCGATGCGGTAATTTCCACTTCTGAAAAGTGGGACCCCGACAACTACGACGACGACTTCAAAGAACGCGGAACGGTATTTTTCACGATTTGGGGGTGTTTTTGGAATCTGGTATTCCACTTTTTTTTCTTCATTCAAGACGCTACTCGATGGATCAGCCATAGCAATATCACATCATGTCCTTTGACGCCGATTACTCGCAAGGCCGGGACTCCCTTCAAATGCCTATGGGTCTTTTGGCGACCAGCACACATGACTCTTTACGGCCTTCACGATGGTGGTTCGCTTCGTCGGCTTTCCCTATGATGGCGGGTACTCTTGGGCCTGTCGCTTCGGCTTTCTCTATCTTGTCACTTGTAAGGCCATGGCGACAACATTTACCGCCGGGCACAGATATAGACGAGGCAAAGTATATCTCTGATCCGGGATGGCTTATCGCTCTCAATGCCACTCAACTTGCCATTGCGTTGTTGGCGAACGCCGTGTTACTGTTAAACATGGCTAGGAGAATCTCGTTTGTTGTAGCACAACCTGTTACGATTGTGGGGTGGTTTCTTTCGAGTTTTCTGTTGATTGGGTTGAATGGGGCAGCGGCGGCGGCGTTGAAGGATCATCAGGAGTATCCGGGACATGAAATCATTTGGAGTCAGGCCTTTTGGTATGGCATGTTCGCGGCTATTCTCTACTTTGTGGTTTCGGGGTTAATGTGCGTGACTGTTTATGGCGCAGCCGTGGGACATTACCCGAAGGACTTCAACCTTACTACATCACAGCGGACTCTTATGCTTCAGACCATCTTGCTTATGATCTATCTTCTAGTCGGCGCTCTTATTTTTAGCGAGCTTGAAGATTGGAATTACCTCGATGGTGTCTACTGGGCTACTGTGACTCTGTTCACTATTGGTTTCGGTGACTACGTAGCCAAGACACATGCTGCCCGTGGTCTTCTTATTCCATTCGCGCTTATAGGGGTTATATCTGTTGGTCTGGTGATTGGAAGTATCCGCTCTCTTGCTCTAGAACGTGGTCATCATAGGATTGACAGTCGCATTCTGGAGAAGAAACGCCGCCGGCTGATTGCTGTGTTAGAAAAGAACGGCGAATCGGATATCTTAGAGCCGATTAGCACTGAGTCTGTCGTACCGGGCGAACCTCGGACAGCTGAGATTGTCGCATTGAAGGAGCTGGATCGGAGAAAAAAGGAATTCAACATGATTCGGGATATCCAACATCAGGCAGCATCACAGCATAAGTGGTTGGCCATGTTGACGTCATTTTCCGTGTGGCTCGTCTTATGGCTGGTTGGTGCGAAGATTTTTGCGTTGACAGAAGAGGATTCACAGAATTGGAATTACTTTGATGGGTTTTACTTCACTTTTGTTACACTGACCACATTGGGTTATGGTGATCGGACACCTGCAAGTAACGCAGGCAAGGCATTCTTTGTGTTTTGGTGTTTGATGGCGTTACCGACTATGACCATTATGATTTCCAATGCGGGAGATACAGTGGCAAGAGTAGTCAGAGACATCACCATCGGTATTGGTAATCTGACGATTCTACCCGGTGAAAAGAGTTTCAGTACTGAACTCAAGTGGTTTATCAGCAGGATGACTTTTGGTTTTGCTTTTTCCGACTGCTATGACCGAGCAACTTGGGGAGACAAAGACGGAATTGGTGGATATGGAGTTGTTGTTGTCAGACGGGCTATCACAGCTGCCGACGAAGATGCCCAAAATAGGATATTAAAGGATATTGAAGAGCTAGACCCGACGGATCCAATTTCTGCGTCTGGAGTTGCAAGACCGACGTCCTCGCCCGGCGAAGAGAATTTCCGGTTACATTTACGATCCCGGACTTCTGTTTTGAATGGGCATTCTCGCCTATCAGCGTCGTTTAAGCATCCAACTCATCCTTTGCCCACGGGGGCCGATTTTCACTTTCTTTTGACAGAGGAGATCTCGACCGTCTCTAACCATATGCATAACAGCAAGTATCCAAGGAGATATCCCTATGAAGAATGGACGTGGTATCTTAAATTGATCGGGGAAAATGAAGCTGATCCCCGACGCCACAGAAGACCCCGAGTCCGTCCACCAAAATTACCCAAGGGTCAGGAAAAGACCACGAACGAGGAAGGCTGGAGTTGGATGGGCATTGATTCTCCGTTATTGGCGGATAAAGAAGAAAGTCAGTGGATTTTGGAAAGACTGGTGGAGAGATTACGAAGGGAGTTATACCGCGAAGTAAGAAAAAAGTATCAGTCAGATAGAGGGGATGCGGTCGAGTAAGCTTTGGAGTATACTAGATTAGATATGATTTATGACTAAGCCAGCGCACATGCGTTTCGGAGTCCGTTGGGGAAGATGGTGGTACATGAGACATACATATGCATGTTACGATATAAAACGGGAGCAAATCTGCTGTATTTTGTGAGCTTTCGTCTTGCGTTATATAACGAACATGTCCGATAAAACAATCATCACGCGCACCGCCCCGGTTAACCCTCCGGAACTTCCTCGACTAAGCAAAGCTCAAATTACAAAGGCACTCCTTATCAAGGCCACCGACCCGGTATTCTTTGTCCCGGTGATTACAGCTTGCACGGTACATTCGCAATCGGGGAATACTATTGATCGAACTGTTACTTTGACACCGGCAGATGGAGGCAGAGTTAGGACTTTAAGAGAGGTAGTAGAGACCTTTGAAGGGGGTAATGTCTTTACAAGGGCAGATGGCTCTGTAGTTAGGAATTTGTTATCTGGAGAAGAGGAAGATGACGATTTAGAGTTGGTTTATATCTTTGAGGTCATGGGGAAAGAAGAAGTTGAGTTGGCTAAGCAGGTAAGTCGATGTTGAAAGATAGGGTTTCATTGGGGTCTTGTGCTAATGATGTCTACTAGATCGTGAAGCAGAGTATTCTTGGCACTTTAAAGGCGGCAAGAGGGTTACTTGCTAAGGGAGAACTGTAAACGTTGCTATGGTTTCTTTGTGGATTACATATTCTTGTCGCGGCCTGGACCTCTCACCAAACTAAGAGAATTCCACTTGATATTGAATATACAGCTATCATTTCTAGGTTCTCTGATTGGCCAGCCTTAACAAAGCTACTGACTCTCTTCTGGTACACAGCTTTGTCTAGTGCCCACCAAAAACCAACATATATCGTCCAAATATGGTCAGGAATGTGTCTAACTAGCCAATCACAGGCTATACATTCAACATCATCCAATCTAAAGCTCACTAGACCACACCAAGAATCTCTTCACCATAGGATCTTGGACCGTTCCAGCTACTCGCCTAGAAAATCCACTTCACTTACAGCAAATTACCAATTACGCCGCTAATGTTTCCACATCGGGGAATCTACGTGGTAAGACTGGCAAATCCATGCCTGTTTGGACTTGTTTAATGCTGTTTATTAATGTGACAAGTACAGAGGTTGAAAAAACTTGCTAATAGGAATGTTTTGATTGGTTGAAAAGAGCTAGGACCCGCTTAATTTCGGACTGCAGGTTGCGTTGTAGAGGGAATTGGTTGTGCGTTAGGAGCGTTTGACGTTGTGATATCGCAGGTTTGGGGGTTTGAATTGTTAGAGCGCGGTGAAGGCTAGGAGGTGATGGGCCTGCAGTGTAAGCGTGATTTTGTATAAAGAGAGGAGGGTTCCGGGGGCGTTTGAGAGAGGAGAGTTTGTCGCATTATCGTCAACATACCTTCTTAATTACTACTTTCTATATCAATTTCTTCTTCTGACTTGAGAAATCTACATCACTCGATTGTTATACACATAAATCTCAACATAATGCCTTCCGAAAACACCCCTCTTATCCAGTCAACAACTGGTGACGTCGAGTCCGGCGTCTATAACCCTCAAAACTCCCTTACCCGTACCTCATCGCACACTTCGTCTTCAAGCAACACTCTCCACTCTGAATCAACCTCGCCATTCTCTTCATCCGACGTCATCCGCGACATCATCATTGGCTTCAGCGATGGTCTTACCGTCCCCTTCTCTTTAACCGCCGGCCTTTCATCCCTCGGAAGTACCAAGCTCGTCATCATGGGCGGTCTTGCCGAGTTGTTCTCTGGAATGATCTCCATGGGTCTCGGTGCCTATCTTGCTGCTGCGACTGAACATGAGAGATATGTTAGTGAAGAGAAGCGAGAGTATTGGGAAGTTGCTCATATGCCCGGGGAGGAGAGAGAGGAGATCTTTGAGATTATGCGGGGTTATGGGATTAGCAGGGCGGCTGCGGAGCCGATGGTTAAGGAACTTTGTAAGAACCATGATCAGTGGGTTAGGTTCATGATGGATTTGGAGTTGAAGATGGATAAGCCTGATACCTCAAGAGCGTGGATTTCTGGCGTCACTATGGGTCTCAGTTACTTTGTTGGTGGTTTGATTCCCATGTTACCTTATTTCTTCATGGAGATTGCTCAACAGGCCATGTTCTTTTCTATTGGAATCACCATGTTGGTTCTCTTAGTGTTTGGCTACGTCAAGAGTGTTATTACTGTCGGGACTGTGCGGTCGGGTGTTTATGGTGCGTTACAGACTCTTGCTATTGGTATGATGGCTGCAGGTGCCAGTTATATCATTGTAAGATGCTTGGATTACTCTGGTGATGATACTCCTTTGGCTATGTTGCTTAGCCAGTAAAGAGGATTTCAGTTGTTTATGACTTTATGACGGCGTTTGGTTCGGTTACTTGGGTTCTTTAGATTTCTTTCACTTCACACATACTTAAATCTCTACTCACATTTTGATGACATTCTCATTCGTGACACTTAGGGTTATTTAATTATATAGCTTCCCTAAAATCTCATCATGTGATCATCAATTCCATTAGCCTTCAAAGAAAGACTCACCCCACTGGGCCGAATGCAGCCATTCACGAGCTCAATTCCTGACTATAATTCGCCTGATAATCAACATCGCCACTAACATAAAAGGCGCGCGCAAACTCGATGGATTCTGTTAACTTCTTGTTCCAATTTTTCATCTATTCCAGCATCATCAAGTAACTACTCCATACGCATATACCATATCTTACAAACCCTACCCGATCCTCGCCCAGACAACCCAGCCGCTGCTTTCTGTAGCTACCCATGTTCGATTTCTATTCTGTGCGCAAGTCTGGAAGCTGCGAATTTTGATTTTCACGAGAAAAGTAGCGGGCGAGCAAGAATAGGGAAGCCATATTAATTCCTATCTGTTTTTGGTTTTGCCGAATTTTGATGTTCGTTGTATATTGCTCTTTGTGATTGTGTTTGATGGATTTATTCCTGTAGAGGTAAGACGTTACATTGAGAGATGGGATAGGCGCATTGAGGCGCGTCGGCACTTATGGCGATGGATTGGTGTATAGTCGTGATGACGACATTTCAAATGTGTGCATTGAGTTTCAGCTGACAGATTGGCCACCATGTCTTTAGAAACTACCAGTCAACGCAAATCGCCTTGAATACATCTTCACTCTCCACGACCCTTACGATATTCACGAAAAAAATAGCAATCACGAGACAATGACCAAAACCGTCCCCCTAGGCCAACGTCTACGATACCCAATCCAAATTGGCAAAATCCTCAAACGCGCCGGCGAGCAAGTCAATCAACGCGAGATTCTGTTCGAGTACAGTTGGGAAGGCACCAAGGAATCCGGTGACATCGTTCGTGATGCTCAGATTACCAAGCACACGTCCTACGCCGAGTGGGAGTCACCAGTAGCCGGAAAGCTTCGCAGTTGGAGAATCAGGGAGGGAACTACAATCACTAGAGATCAACCAGCATTTGAAATCGAGGAGGCTTGTAGTCATGATGTCCAGTTTGAGGGATTATGTGCCATGTGCGGCGCTGATGTTACTGGGATCGATTTCACCCAGGAAGCGGCTGATAGCGCGAGAGCTACGGTTAGCATGATTCATGACCAGAATAACCTTAAAGTTAGTCAAGACATGGCACAAAAGGTCGAACTACAGCGGCAAAAACGACTCCTTCAGGCGAGAAAACTGGTATTGGTGGTGGATCTCGATCAGACGATTATCCACGCATGTATTGACCCCACAGTGGGTGAATGGCATAAGGAGCCATCGAACCCCAACTACGATAGTCTACGCGATATCGGCAAATTCCAGCTGGAAGATGGTCCCAACAAGAGTCTTTCGTCATGCTGGTACTACATCAAGAAACGGCCGGGGCTAGATGCGTTCCTAGAGCGGATGTCACAGTTGTACGAGATGCACGTATTTACGATGGGCACAAGACCATATGCTGTCAACGTGGCCCAGGTAGTGGACCCACAGCAGAAGTTATTTGGAAATCGCATCATTAGTCGGAATGAAGCAGGGAGTCATCAAAAGGACTTGAATCGGTTGTTTCCAAGTAGCACGGATATGGTGGTTATCATTGACGATCGTTCGGATGTTTGGCCGAATGATCGAGAGAATCTAATCCGGGTGGTGCCATTTGATTACTTTAAGGGGATCGGCGATATCAACTCGTCATTTTTGCCACAACGAACGGATATCATACCGACTTCGGATAGTACATCAGAGACTATCATAGAGGCTTCAAAAGAGCCTAAGGATGGTGTCGATGAAGTTGTGGAGGAAAAGATTGCCGAGGCGGCACAAGAAAAGGAACTTAAGGACCAACTGGAGCATCGTCCATTAGCACATCTTCAAGACGTTGCCAATGAGACGGAAATGAAGGATGCTGACGCGGTACCCGAAACGGCGGTTTCTATGTCATCTTCAGCAAAGTACGAGCCACTGGAACGTCCGCCTGCCAAGGTTCCAATTTTGCGTGATGACGATCATGAGCTCGACACAATTGAACGGCATCTTACTGCTATTCACGAGCAATTCTATAAAACATACGACCAACAAAAGGCTCATGATAAGAGGCCTGGAGGTCGGAACCGTGTTGACCTCAGTGCCATCCCCGATGTTGGCGAGTTTTTACGGAATCAAAAGAAGCAGACACTGTATGGCACGAATATTGTACTGTCGGGTTTGGTGACGACAAACGTTAATGTTTACCAGTCGGAACTAGGAATCCAGGTGCAAGAATACGGGGCTGTTTTGTCGAGCAAGATTTCCGACAAGGTCACACATTTGGTGGTGAATCCCATGAGACCACGGACTCAAAAACTACGGGAAGCGGCCAGAATCTCACGCATTCAAATTGTCAAGGCAGATTGGTTGGCGGCGTGTTTCTCAAAATGGGAACATGTAGACGAGTCAGCTTTCACTATTGACATACACCCTAATGATCGGGTAGGTCCAGTTGCAATTGACGGGGATGAAGCCATGGTTGGAGGAGTTCCGGAGGAAGCCGAAAGCGGTGGCGAAGATGAAGATGTTGATCCGGCGACACAGGCTGTTGATATTGACGAGAAATTGGCTTTAGATGATTTGAAGGGGTTCAAAGTGGGCTCTGTGGACGACGAGTTGGCTGAGTTTCTGGCAGATTCAAGTGGAGATGACAATGGAGAAGACGAAGCCGAATCTGAAGAGGGCGATGAGGAAGGTGATGAGTCTTTTTCCAGTGCCAAGTCTTCCCCCTTGAAGCGCAAGGCAGATGATTTAGACGATGAGGAATCTTCAGAAGTCGATGGTTCTCAGAGCAGCATAGCCGATTCCCAGGGACAAGGTGTTCTAGGTGTCAATCACCCCATGTTTAAACGGCTAAGACTCGGGGCTCCTAGAAAGGGCAGCGGGCTGAGGAACGTGACGAATTTGGACGGAGTAGGAAAGATCAAAGGGTCTGCGAAGGGTACGGATAGTCCGGCTGTTATCATGCAAGACCTTGAACATGACCTTGATGCTGAGATGGCAGCCAATCTAGAGGCTGAAATGGAGGCAGCTTGGGAGGCTGAGTTGGAGGCTTTAGAGGAACAAGATGATGTAGCGGAAGAAGGAAAAGAAGAGGTCATTAGCGAGGATGAGGGGTGATGATTGTCAATAGATGAGATAAGATCAGATCTGTACACATGTTTGTCTCTACCATACTTTGTACCTGAGTTCGGACCAGAGGGTTATATGTGAATGAGTGTTCAAACTAGGGTTACATGGGTGATTAAGTGTGGGGAGGTGTTCGTTGGAAGGTGCTTTACCGGGAATTTCTCCGCGTTTTTGGGAAGGATTAGGAAAGCGGGAGGGATGAATGAATGAACAAGGGGGTGGTAGAAAAGCGGGGCTCAGTGAATTTGGAAGGAGAGACAGAGGGAATAACGAATGAAGAAGGCACGAATGAAAAGACGGTAAGTGGGTTATAGAGAAGGTGGGGAGAGAAAGATATTACCTCATTTTGGATGAATGATGGAGGCTCTTTCCCGCGGGATTTATAGGTATCTAGGAGCTTAATATGCGGGACTGCAATGAAGACGGAGTCTTTTTGGGGAACATGGAATAGGGATTTAGCGCGGTTTTTTGTGCTACAGGTGTGTCTGTGTCGATGGTGCCATTGGGCATTGGAATCCTTTTTCGGGAGGTGGATGGCGTCATTATGGGGGGATTTGAATAGGCAGGAATTGGGGGTTTTCAGTGATTCTGGAGATAAGACTTTGGACTGTTTGTATTGTAGAATGTGGGGTTATAGTGTACAATAGAAGAGCCACGTAATCAAAGAACAGGATAGCCAATTACTTTGTAGATATCCGACGGGTCGAAACCCGGCGGACTTACGACGGTCGTTCAAATGGATAAGCCCCTGTTCCTAGGCTGCCCAGCGGTGACGTGCTTTGATACTCCACCAAATGGAACAGAGATTGAGCACGTTGATGTCTGTGGGGATGGCGATTGACGCGGGCGGAGCGGGTCTAGGAATGTATATGTGTAAGCAAGCAATCAGAATCAGGGAGATCTATACGTATATGGGCTGGCTGGACTGGGCTGGGCTGGACTGAGCTGAGCTGAAGCATGTAGACAAGGAAATAGAAGGGATCTGGTTGGCTAGGGCTCGGGCTTAGCATATACACTGTGTTTGTAGTCTTTGATATCCCTGATTACGGGCCAAGTTACCTATAGTTTGATACCTGTACTCACTATTATGACCCTAAGCATTTTATCCACCCTTGACCCCTCATTCTCGGTCTCCGTAGAAGCGCCGGGTCTTCAATGATCCCAAATGAAGTCTATACACAACTTACAAGACGTTTAATACACCCGAAACCCATGAATATGTTATATCCCATGGCTTCGACCAAAATAGTAGTTCTTCAACGTCCTGTACACAAGTGCGAATCCACACTGTAATACTGTGGATGAATCTCGCATCGAAATATCAGGGCGATTTTTCGTGTTTAGGATCGGGACTGTCGGGACGGATTAAATGACGTGAGAACAGGGGGTTTAGGATGTTGTGATATGGACGAGCTATGGCGTGAGTTTGGGCTAAAAGGTCTGTTTAGTATAGCTACTATAGAGAGTATAGCTACTATAGACTTCTATAGCTACTGTATAGTTGCTTAGGTTCGGTTGTTTCGGAACTGGTGGGGCGCCTTTTTAGGTGGATTATGCGGGCGTGATTGTTTGACGAGATGGTGTGCTTGACAAAAGGATATACAGTTCCGAAGCTACATTAGGCTGTGTATTTATATCGTGGCGTTTCTGGAATGTACTTGTCAACTTGTTTTAGAACCTAAACCTACACCGCTTAGTCTGCTTCTCGCGGCAATTACGCCTTCTTTCCAAATCTTACGACACTTATATATATAACCCGAGGAACCTTTTTCTACCGCGCAAGTGGGGCGTGAATATTCCGGGAGATTCCACTACGGATAACGGAAGGTGATTCCGGGAAATAGACAAGTCTTTTCCAACGACATCTGTGTGACGAGTGGATATAAAGATTGACGTCTCGGCTGGTTCGCATTTCTTCTTCTTCTCGATTCAACATCAAGTGCCTATCAATCAAGTTGGCTTTTCTTTATAACATACAATACCAACTTTCAACATGTGGGATCCATACTCAACAAACGGTCATCACCACCAATCATCTTCATCATCTTCAAGTCATCCGCCTGCTTCAACCCCGCCAAGTCTCAACGATGACGGCTCCGAACGACTTACATCCGAAGAGAAACGAATCCGGAATAACAGCGCCTCAGCTAGATTCCGCGTGAAGAAGAAGATTCTAGAACAACAACTCGTCCAAGATACAAAAGTGGCAGCCGAGAAACTGTCCCAGTTAGAAGGGAAAGCGAGGGAACTTGAACGGGAAAATACGTGGCTGAAGGGTCTTGTTAGAGAGAAACATCAGATTAAGGCGGAGAGAAGGGAACGAGAGAAGGAACGGGAAAGAGAGAGGGAGACTCCGGGGAATGTGGATGGACATAGGGGGAGGGAACTTTGAGACTTTGATACCCGGGTTTAGTCCCACGATGATGACATGATTTTGGGAAATGAGATATGACTAGGTGATAGACTGGTTTGAGGATAATTATATTACAAGTCGTTACATTCGATAATCTTACACGCCGTTTTATAATCAATCTATGAATCGTATGATGAAGGTCGTTGGGTGTATCCACCACGAGAGTATCCACCACGAGAGTATCCACCACGGGATGGTCTAGATGAGTATCCACCACGGCTGTTACCACCACGGGCTCCTCGGCTATATCCGCCGTTATTGTAGGGTTTAGTGTAAGGAGCGTTAGAGTAACCACCTCTTGAGAAACCACCTCTTGAGGAACCACCTCTTGAAGGACCACCTCGTGAGAAGCCACCAAAGTTTCCACGACCGCGGGAATATCCGCCTCTTCCGCGATCATTATCTCCGGGTTGTCTCATTGGCTTCTTTCCTGGTTTCGTAGGATCATCAACTCTTAAGACAGAGGCCTTGATATTTCCAAAAGCGGCCTTGAACTCGTTTCGCGCTGTACTGTCTAGACCAGATAATCCCACTACTGGCTCGGCAAAGGTGCTGATGCAGTTCTTCACATCGTCAATGTCGGCCATGATCTCTTCTAGTACGTCCAAGGTTGCACGACTATATTTGACACCCATTGTTTCCATTTCCCGAGTAACTGATAACACAGAGGGAATCCGACCATGTAAAGCCCACGTGGCGAGGAGAAGGTCATTGTAGAGAGCTGTTGAAGAACCGAGGACTACAGCGCCCACTGAAAGGGATCGAAGAGTCGGAATGATTGATAATGTGAGAGGTGATGGAGAAGGGAAATCGTAGAGTAACCGACGGACAGCATGGTGAATGTACTTGGTGAACATTGGTCCGTGAAGTTCCAACGCAGTTATTGTTTGGTCACCCTCCGTGATAACTTCCGCTTCCATCTTTCCCTCCGAATTAGGCAAAAGTCCCATCTTGCCAACCAGAGAAAACACATCAGTCTCAAGAACCTCCCAAATTGCCCTATCAGTCGTGCAAGCATCAAGTAGCCCCTCAATCTTAGTCACCTCCTCATCTCTCCGTCTACTCAAAGTCTCATCCTTCACTTTCTGAAATTCCGAGATAATATGCTCAGCAACCTCATCTTTGCTATCGAGTTCTTCCTCGGTTAATCTCTCTTCCAAAGCAGCTCGGAGGGCCTCGGGGTATTGTGAGAGGATTTCCGATCGTGAGAGAGTGGTGCCGTCGGCGTTGATGAAGTTGACGGGGGCACCGTACTTTTCGGGGGTGCGAATGATGTTTTTAAAGACCCATTTTTCGGTGGGCGTGATGGTTGAGATTGGGTTCAGAGATTCGGGAGATGGTGTCGGCTCGGAAGATTCGAGAGCGTCGAAAGGGTCAATGGGAGCGGAAGGGTCGGATGGGTCGGAGTTTGAAGAAAGATGAGCGATGCTCGTAGAAAACGCCGGGGCTCGGCTTGCGGTTTGTACCGGGGTGAATTTCCGGGTGACTACCCGAGGGGTAGGTCGGAAAACACGAGTAAACATTGTGATATGTTGTCAATAGGGAATAAATCTCACGATGTCATGATTTCCACCGGTGACGTTGTGCAAAATGGGTTATCTTATCAGTTGACGTGGGAGTAGGGTTGATATTTCTTATCGATAAGAACAAATTAATATCCCTGTCGTTTGAATCACGCGTGTAAGCAGACTACCGAATTGGGAGGTACTTTACGCCAGGGACGCGTTGATCTTATTGAATATCCAGGCTTCTCTTTTCATTTTCGAAATCTATAGAAATCTACATACAAGCAAATCACAATGGTCAAGAAGGAAGATGCCCCCATGAGCGCCTTTGAGCGCCGCCGCCTGGAAAACATGGCGGCCAATACGGCAATCTTAAAGGATATCTCTATAACTGCTAAGAACGTGGCACCCCCGAAGACAAAGACCAAGGTTAAACCTGCGGCGCCTACAACAAGGAAAAGAACCCGCGCTGAAACGGTTGTTCGGGAAGCACCACGAGCTACGAGATCAAGTTCGAGATTGGCCGGGATTAAGGCTGACGATAATGAGGTCAAGGGCGATCTTGATACGACGGTTATTACCACGGCGGAACAAGAGAGAGCTAAGAGACAGAGAGTAACGGGCGATTTGAAGTTGGAGGATATGGCTGTTGAAGGAAAGAAATGGGGCGGAGTGGGTTTGAAAGAGCTTATGAGAGGAGCTCAAGCTGGAGTTAGAACTTTCACTGAGGATGATATTAGTGAGACTACTGATGAAGGTTTGAAGGAGTTGAGAAGGACTATGGGGGGATTAACCTTGTATGATAAGTGGCAACCAAATGGTAAGTGTGACTCTGAAGTATCATGTATAGTGTACTAACAAGTTTAGATATCAAAATTACCCCACTAAGAGTCTACGCCCTCACATTTCATCCAACAGAAGATAAACCTCTTATATTCGCCGGAGACAAAGAAGGAGCACTTGGAGTATTCGATGCATCACAGGACCTTGTCAAAGTAGAGCCTGATGACGATGATGACACCGAAGAAGAATACTACGAGGACCCGAACATCTTGGCCTTCAAAACGCATAGTCGGACAATCACCTCGTTTGCGTTTAACCCAACTGATGCTAATTCGGTATACTCTTCTTCATATGATAGTAGTATCCGGAAACTAGATCTTGAAAAGGGAGTTTCTGTCGAGGTGTGGAGTCCAAATGATTCTAACGCGGATCTGCCGATTTCAACAATGGAGATTAACCCTCTTGACCCAAACATGATTCTGTTTTCTACACTGTCAGGTACAGTTTGTCAAGTTGACATTCGATCTCCTAAAGACATGACAGAGTGGACTTTACACGGGCAAAAGATTGGTGGTTTCTCTATTCATCCGCTTCAACCACATTTACTTGCTACAGCTTCATTGGATCGGACTATGAAGATTTGGGATTTGAGAAAGATGACTACAAATGATGATGACGAGGAAACCCCATCACTTCTCGGATCACACCCTTCTAGACTCTCCGTATCCCATGCCGCATGGAGTCCAGGAGGTCGTATAGCCACGTCATCCTACGACGACACCATCAAACTATACAACTTCTCCACATCATCCACCTGGTCTCCCGGCGTCGAAATATCCGAAGAAGCCCTGGAACCCGCCCACGTCATCCCACATAACAACCAAACAGGCCGATGGGTGACCATCCTCAAGCCACAATGGCAAAAGCGACCGGCTGATGGAATCGATAAGTTTGTTGTTGGAAATATGAATCGTTTTGTGGATGTCTTTGCCGCTGATGGAAGCCAGTTGGCACAGTTGGATGGTGATGGTATCTCGGCGGTTCCGGCGGTTTGTCAGTTTCATGCTACTAAGAATTGGGTTGCTGGGGGAACGGCGAGTGGGAAGCTTTGTCTTTGGATGTAGATTTAGACTTATATCATTATATTATTAGACCTATTTAAGCCTTGTATGAGATTGTAAAGTTATTAAGGTAGAGAGTTTGAAACTCCGAAGCCTTTGAAGAGTCACCAAATAATCTCTGTGCACGCACGACAAACTGGTACGTTCCAGCAGGAAGAACCGTCCCGTCATCAAGTTGGCCTGTGAATCCATCAACATAGTACATTCTAGGTGAATACTCCCGTGGGAACCCAGAGATACTACCAACTGACTTATCCCCAAAGACATCAAC
This sequence comes from Huntiella bhutanensis, assembly GCA_002018275.1. Classification (NCBI taxonomy): domain Eukaryota; kingdom Fungi; phylum Ascomycota; class Sordariomycetes; order Microascales; family Ceratocystidaceae; genus Huntiella; species Huntiella bhutanensis. The sequence continues at coordinate 80,302 of MJMS01000093.1, forward strand.
ACTCGTCAAGTTATTCTCACTATGCGAGATAATGTCACATCTCAAAAGGCGAGTTCCCATGTTAAGTTGGATGATGGCACCCGGATATTTCTGGCCCGCGCGGATCTCCGTGACATTTGGGAAAGGAGACGTGGGAATTGGAAGTTCCCATTTGAGATTGTTGCCAACGGGAGTTAAGCTGCTGTCAGTGTACTCAGCTAAGAACACCCAGGCTGGGTCAACGATGTGGGAGATACCGTGAAGACTTCCGGCAACCCCTAGATAGGGGATACTCAGGTTCTCGGCGGTAGAGTTAAGGGTGATGTAGCCGCTGTATACGGGAATGTTTGTTTCGTTGAGACCCTCCGGGGCGTCGACAACAAAGTGGACCTCCTCGGTGGCTCCAGCACCAACTGTTACCTTGGAAGACTCAAAAGTGATGGTCGCAACGGCATCTCCCTTGGGGTTGGGGAAGTATGTCGGGTATTCATTTTTCCCATCAAACGTGTATCTGGTAGATGCAGCTACATGGCCAAGTTCATACGTGACGTCAGAACCACCAAGATTGGTAATCGTAAAGGTAGAATTCCCAACAAAGTAGTCGGTATCATTGAACGAGAAATGCGATACACTCAAAAGCGTCTTGGTGTGCACTGCGTCATAAGCTTGAACTAACCCAGCACCTTGCTGAACTGGTGGGGCGATTTCATCGTCAATGTTATTGCCATTATAGAACAGACCAGCCTTGGCAGTAGCAGAGAACACCAACTCCAATGTCTTGGGATCCTTGACTCCAGTAGCCTCCATGTACAAGGCATATATCGCTGCCATCTGTGGCGTGGACATTGAAGTGCCAGACTCAACTTGGTAACTGCCCAGCTTCACCGGCCACGTGGACAAGACAGCGCCACCAACAGCACTGAACTGTGGTTTCAAATCAACCTCATAAGTAGGACCCCACGATGTGAAAAAGTTGGGGCTACCACCCGCGATACTATCCGTAGACCAGAAAAGACCGTTTTCAGCTTCAGTGGAAGCGGCGATTGTGACGTTGACGGATTGGTCAGATGAAAGGACCTCCAACCACTCAAGACCTTGCTCACGAGTAACCGTCGCAACAGAGTAGCCCAAGTCAGTCTGAACAAAGATCTGCTCAGCCTTCCCTGGGGTTCCACTGTAGAAAATAAAGTCTGCGCCACCAGCGGCACCGAATGTTTGCGTCTGTTGGTATGGCCCGCAACCGGAGGAACTCTTATCTTCCAACAAGAGGATGTAATCTTGGAATCTGGGGATGGATCCGTTGTTCAAGCCGTTACAGCCGTCCCAGTCGGGGTTAATCAAGGTGGGGGCAAGCAGCTCCTTACTCCCATTTCGTAACGCCGGCATTCCATAGACAAGGCCAAAGTCATAGGTTGCAGAGTCATTAGAAATGCCAAACTCACTCTTTTGCATCAAAATGGGCACATCAGTAGACTGGAAAGATCCCACCGACGTGACTCCCTTCCCGTTAGCCGCCGCAGCGGTAAAGAAGAGCCCTGCTGAGCCAGAGTTTCCTCCGGCAAGAGTACACGGGACACCAGCATCGACGATACGGGAGACAGCGACAGACCAGGCATCTTCAGACCATCCACCATTTCCACTGACTGACGAGGTGATAATGTCGGCGCCGTCTTCGTAGGCTTTGTTGAAGGCGGCGATTAATACGTCATTTGCAGCTCCGCCGGTACAACCGAATACTTTATAGGCACTAAGAGAGACGCCGGTGGCGGTTCCAACGAAGCCATAGGGGTTCGATTGGGCTGCGATGATACCAGCTACGTGCGTGCCGTGTCCGTTGCAGTCTATGGGGTCGGAATCAGGGAAGGCAGTGGTTGTCCCGTCGTAGGCATCACCGACAAAGTCATAGCCATTTGTCACAAGACAAGATGGACCGAAACAACTTCCTAGTGCGGGGTGGGTGTAGTCTATTCCGGTGTCGACGATGGCAATTTTTATGCCGGCGCCGGTGTATCCCTCGGCTTTCAACCGATCAACTTGGGTCATAACATGAGAAGGGAAGGTATCATTCCCTTGGTCTCGACGTCTCACGGATGTCGGGATACGAAGGTTATCAGCCGTCCAGTGCGTTGTGGTATCTGGAATAGGAAAGATACGAACAGGCCATAGTTTCTTGACCATAGGGCTTGCGGCGATCACCGCGGCAGTCTCGGTGACGTTGGTACTGTTTTGGATCTGAAAGGAGGCGCCTTTAAAGAGAGTACTGGTGATATTTTGGCGAGGGATGGCAGAGACTGAAGTGTCGTTCAACGTTGTGTAGAAAGTGGAGATATCCTAAGATGATTAGACCATGGAATAGATAGATGGGTGGGCGACTTACATAATCTGGTTCTAGTTCAACGATGTACGCTCCGGGGAGAATATCGGAAGTGGTGTTTCCTGATGACGAACTGACCGGGGCACTGGCTGCTGTAGCCCCGGTGAGGAATAAAGCCGGAATCATGAAATGCTTCATTTTGGTGTTGGTCTTTCATAATCACAATAGATGCCATTTTGAAGTGCCAGTGCTGCTTTATATATCATCGCACTACTCTCCATTCACGTATGTACATACATATTCTTGATTCTGTTCGTGTATGCAATGCAACCGCAGTGACTTTGTTTTTTTCAAGTACTAAATAGGAAGGTCAATGACTAAAACTCCACAATGTATATATCGCCACATGTGAACTCATACCATAACCTCGTACAAGTATATCCGTCCGAACTACAAGAGTCTTGGCTGCGCGTGTCTGTCTATTTCTGTCGTGACCTTCCATCCTCACTTGGTTCTTTTGTGAGCGGCTCGTATTTAGTGTCTATGCGTATAAACCTATAGGCCTGAGAGGTCTGTGAGCTGCAGATCTGCCTGTGGAATGTGGGCACGGATGAATAAGGTTACTAAGGATTTTCCGGGGCTTAGGATGGACTGATGGAGATTGTTCGTTTACGGGTTTAAATATACGTGGGTGGGTATAGATAGAGTAGTCTTTGACCGAAACAGGGCATTTCTAAAAGGATTTTTAGTTGGACATGCTGTTGGGAGAGTTCTACCAAATACATGTTATAGTGAGTAGTCTTTGGTTTTCACGGTACATAGGTGAAGGGTGAACCATTTTTCAACAAGCGTCATCGAAGGGGTTGTCCATGCAATAGATATGACTAGCAGTGGCTAGTCATTGATTGATGATTCATTACATTCCCCAAAAGCCTATGTATCAATGACATTAACGGGGTTGCGCCAGAGTAAATGGAGAGAATATCAAGTCAATGACGGGTACATCCTATGTTGTTTCAATCCCCAAGGTTTTCATTGAATGTGTCAGTTGTCACCACATTTCAGAGATGCTTCTCATTAATATCAGAATACGAAAGGTACCTGATGAGGTGGTCGTAGGCCCGTAGATAGCGTCAATTTGTTAGTTGACTCCGTGCACCAAGACATCCAGCTCTCGTATTCCCCTTGTTATAATCACACATATTTTTTATTTTCATTGCCTAGTATCTGCACGAAGTTTTACACACGAACTCTATGCACCATGGTCACCAGCACAACCCCACGCGGACTTTTGACAAGTTATTCCACCTCGAGTGTAAGGTCCACTCACGATCATGTGGCCGGTGGTAGGGTTAGGGTGACGATATTGTGAAGTCAAGTGAACTGCTTAACAACAGGCCGGAATGGAGTAAACTGGGATGAACAGGACTGTTGTTCCCAGTCAATTTTCAGAGAATTGCTTTAATCAGTACGTAGCATCGGTCTTTCGGGAGTTTACACGTGTGTTCCCTGGTGAGGGTTTCATATATGTATGTATGTACTTGTAATGATGAATTTCTGCACGTATGTTCGAGGTTCATCCAATGGCAAAGCCAACTTTAAGCAGAATAAAGCGACGCCGGGTGGGGGTGTTTGTCACCGGAACAAGGCAACGAATTAAACACATAGTGAGAGGGGGATTTGGAAGGCTAATACCCGTACCTTTAACAGAAATCTGCTGTAGAGTTATCACAGCGTGGAACGCAACATTTATGCAGTTTATACTTTAACCAGGACATAGTAGCCGAAAGCCAGGAAGCTCACATCACAGGGATTCACCTCAAAGCAAGATTTCGAAAAATATGCTTCTGAGATATACCACGTTGGGATCCGCGGCAACAGAACCAACTCAGAGCACGGTGTGGCACCCTAGAAGAGAACAGCTGGTTCCTCTTATATTGCGGGGATTTGATTTATAGCGAAAGCTTTGAGACATTTGAACGCCGGTCTTTCACTTAGGATGTTGTGCAAAGAACAGGGTGCATCCCGGACGTTTAGTCCTTGCATGACTTTCCCAAGACGTAGGAGAGATAAGCAGGTAGTACAAGCCATGAGGATAATGAGAAGACATTTCGGTAGTACTTGATCTCGTTGCATTCCGGACGTTGAGATAATTTGGGTTTCCCCTAAAATAAACGTACCCATGAAGTCACGGAGTTAACAAATTCTATCACTAAAGCTATCTGCAATCAATCAAAGCGACACACGGTGTTCTTTGGTCAAGTCACGAAATATCAACATGCTGGCCATTATACCTCGTGGTAGACACTTCGGCATGTGAAAGGGGAAAACACAACATCGTTCCGTTTCATATATCGTTGGAACTTAGAATGCACCATTAAATCTACATACTGATACTAGAACCGCTCGCTCGCATTACTATACGCTCACACAACTTTGTATCCACGCCCAAGTAGATGTAATCACGTGGGACACATCTAGTGCTGCAGATACACAGTAATGAAGTATATTCAACCCATGGGTCTTGCCCTGGGCACCACGACACAACGCCCCCCATGGCCATTGGACTATGACCGGTTGACGAGAAACCTTTTGTAGAGATACCCCGAGATGGATTCATTATAGCTGAATCAGCGTGCCCAACCCCCTTCCCACCAAAACAAGCTTCAATGGAGAATGATAGTTCGGAACGATGACGCATAGTCTTTATACACGTTATTCCCAAAGAATGGACGGAGAGCAGGCTTTCTCGTTTTCCGGCGTGCGGATTTAGGTTGGCACCTTTGCTCTTTGCGCATGCGCACCTGTGTATTGCCCAGTATCGCCCTACGTTTACCCATAGGTTCCGATGACCCCGGACTTTCACTCCGCTTTCGTTTGATTGCGCTTATGGGCTTGGAAGACGTCGGAGGTTGTATCTTTGCTCCTGCTTGATTTAGCTGCATTGCTCCCTCTGTCGCGGTGAATAAGTAGTCGGACATCCGAGGCCACTTGGATTTTACAGCACGTTTCATCCGGAGCAAGGGATTTCGAAGGCGTTTAGATTTTAGCCTAGTCAACGTTTGGATTGCCATTGGGCGGGCTTTGGCGATTTTACTGCGCCAAATTTGGTCGGCAAATGCAGGTACCTCTCGTGAACAACAACCGACACGTCGAGCATGAACCACGTCACCACCATAAACAACTCCTGGCGGGTCAAACGGTTCAACGATGAGTGAGAGCCTACAACTGTTGCGTTCACTACTGATAGCAGCTATTAAACAGGTAGAGGTGACGAGCCAGTCATTAGAATCACGCTTTACATGAGCGTGCTCACTTGGTCGGATAAGCCTAGACCGGGCTCGAATAACAAGGTGCCGATCAGAAATATCACCCAAAATCTTGATTGGAAAGCCACTTTGACGTAAAAAGAAAATTTGTTTACGTAGAGGAGTGAGGGTGTGTGATATTCTACACAAGGGCCGATGTTTCCGATAACTACCCAACCATCCTATATTTCCATTCCCGTGCGCCCAGGACCAACTGGGGAAGTCACTGTTACGCTGATGACTGGAATACCAACGATACCATGTGAGAGCATATTGCATGGCACGAGTGGGAATCCCAAAAACATGCTCAATCCCGCGAGTTTTTAGAAGCCCGGCAATTGCGTCAACTTTGTCTGTGGAAACAGCAAGTTGACGAAGAGAATACTCTTTCATCAGATCATAGACTGACCTCTTTTCTGCTACCGCGCATGTGGAACGACAGTCTGGTATCTTCGCGCAATCGGCATGATGATATGCAACCATGGGGCAATTAATATGCCACAGTATAGTCGAATCTGTGAAATAGAGTCTACGAGGAGAAAGATATTCCTCTTGCATTGTCCATCCACGCGTGATCCAGGCCGGACGTCCAAGAATAAAATATGAAAGTCCTTTGGCGGTTGCCCAACATTGATCGCCTGGTTCTGACAACTCCCCATTGAAGTTGCGCGAGTAACCAGGGATTCCAGAGTGCAAGTCCCGATTGAGAGTACAAATCATGGTCAAGTAAGAGTTAGCGTAAATATCCCCCATTGCATGAATCTGTTCCGCTTTTTCCTTGTCATCGCCCTGCATTATGCAATAGCGATCGATCCAGATGTATGGAATTTCAAAAAGCTGGGCCATGGTCATACAGTCATAGAGCGTTTGAGACATGGTCTGCCGAGACAATGACCCAGGAACACAAAAAAAAGACTTGGTCTGCTCGATGAGCATGTTCTTGTCCTGACTGTCCCACCTGTAACTAATCGCAGCGTACCGCCGATGCTCGTTCCCAATATTCACGAGACATTTCTGGTTAACGTCAATGAGTCGGAAGGATTGGGGATACTCTAAATGTATTTGTTAGTCTACTATTGAAGGCCTATCAAAAGTTTCCTTACCGGCTGCTTGCTGGAGATTCTCGTCAGGGTAGATTTCAAACTGACGTTGTATAAGCCGTTTCAGAACAACAGGATTGCATCGACTGAGTTCGTAATGTAGCAGTGTCGGTTCATTTGTGAAATCTTTGTCTGATAGAAGCAATTTTATCCACCGTTTGCCTTCCGCCACTGCACCTCCAACCTGTACCACGTCCCATATCAAATGAACCTGCAGTGAAATAACGTTTGGGTAATTCACATGCCATAAACGTTTGTCTCGTTTGGGGGCGAACATCGCAATGTGCCTAAGTCTTACCTTCCTGTGGGATCTTATGCCAGATGATATACACCGTGCCAACTCAAAGCAGATAGGACAGCCAGGCGAAAGCCCGAGGTTTCTGACTCCGACCCCGTCCGTATTGTCGAAAATACTTGGCCACTGATCAAATCCACTTTCACCAAATGACATGGGTGCAGTCTGTAACTGCTGGATGCTATCATCTTGCCACGACCACCACCCAGGATTGTGCATTGTGTAAACATGGGAAGTCGTTTCCCACATGTTCCTCGGTAGAGCATCCCAGCAGTCCTCACAGCCGTTAACAACCATCAGAGCGACGAAGACTTCAGCGCAAGACCCACACCAATTGCGATTGATGGCCACCTTGTCGACGACTCGACGCTTGTATTCTGCACACGATTCTCGTCCATCGCCTTCGATCTTGTTGTGAACAACTTTATCAGTTTGCTATGTTGGTCAGTACCACCGGACGACTATGACGATGTTCTTTTACCATTTGGAGCGGTAGACATACCTCTTCAGGGTCAAAAAAGGAGAGGGAGGTCTGCTGCTGATGCGAACCCACATTCCGTCTGGTCACTCGAAACATCTTACTTGGATTTACAATATATGAACAATTGAATGGGGTCTTGGTGAGGGAGACGCCAAGTATTCCAATTACTCAAGAATCATAAGTGACCGAAATCGCTCACCGTAGCCGACCATACAATCACGTGTACTTTCTAGGCAAAAGGCAAATCCAGGATAAGCGACTCATCTACATTGGCTTGCATAATCAATTCAAATTCCACCAATCATCGTAGCATCTTGCAGAATAAGCAACTCAGACAGACACTTTACGCAGGGATGCATCAACATATCGCTGAACCCAAAATATGTTTTTTGTCGCTAATTCTATTGTTATTCCTTGCAAGTGAGAGTGTTGTTACCGTCCTCTATATATGGTCCCTTACTCTAAGACAGAACAGCGGGCTTGCAGGCAGTGAGAACTAGACCTATGTCAGATTGTATCCTGTCTGGAGCTCCCGGATAGGGTTTCTGCCTAGCAGATTATATAACCTTATGATCATTGATATCACTATGACCGATAACAAAGACCAAAGGATCCATCTTTTTGGCGCAGTGGTACTGTTGGAGAAATCAGCCACGTAACGAAGTCGGGAGAACCCATAAATCTTCTCCCTCTATTTCTCTATCTAATGGTGGTTCTAGTACTATATATAATGACAGAGGTTCCTAAATCTCTCTATTTAGACCCTCACCCCACAGGGGTGAGTGTTCATTCAACGCTATCACATGGGTGGCTGAAATCTACTGCCCGTTTGCTGAGCAAACGGGCACCAATATATTGGGCACACCGACGGACGAGGACCTGTAACCCTAAATCTCTGACAGGTACTGGCATTCCCCCCATACTTTGGCAACCTGCAGGGCCTCGTCTAACCCTACACTTTGATTCCTTCGTCACAACCTAAAATGACGGCTATACTAGTCCACTGCATGTTACACAGGTTAGAACGCGCTGTAGACCATGCTCAAAAACTATCGTCTTTTAACAATATTTTCATTGCCTATTTTCGTTTTATGTCGTCGTGAGGTACAGTGAAGAGTAGTCCTATGTGTATGGAGATCAAGTGACGCCTTTGCAGAGCTATTGATTCATGACATCGATACCTCTAACCAAACAGAAGGCCGCGTCATCCCCCAGATCGCGAGCCGAAAAATAACGACAGTGGCCCGCCCATCGCGGAGATGAAATTTGCCTCAACTGTTTCTCAGAACTGGTGAAATTTAATCTCACAAAGTCACATGATTTTATTCATTTATACTGACGTTGGCCAAAGTCCTTATCAGAGAGTACTCCCGAAATTTATCGCTGCCGCATGCGGTCGCCTCTGATTGGTCAGATTTGTCCCAATTGGTAAACAAAAACCAGGGTATCCGATACTACGTCATACTTGTCCTACCTCTTAGATACGCGACTTCGCAGCTGAATTTCCGCTAGACATCTTCTCATGATCCCTCAACACACCATGAGGAAGCAACTTTTACTACCATTGATCGCGGGAGTCCTGGGCTCAGATCAGATCCCCCTAGTATCCGAGGCACTTACTCCATGGTCTCTTAACTTTTCGTCGCCGACGCCGCATCTCTTTGCTTCGCTTTATACCCTCACACAGCAATGGAGTAACACGCTCTTCCCCAATGGACATACAATCGCACTTGTTGAGGTCCAAGCCGGCGAGATATTCTATCATGGCCGACAAGGTCCAGGACGACCCCCGAATCCGGAGTGGCTTGCTTTCGACGTGTAAGTAGTAAATGCATCTAAAAAGACGATAATCTAACATGTTATAGCGAAATGGCGTACGCTATCATGGGCGGTACCAGACATTCTTGGCTTCTAAAATATGCGACGACCAGAAAGTCAAGAATGCTATACTTTGACGGGGAAAGTGCCACCCTGTTTGGACGTGGACGTATGGACAGTCAAATGGGCTTCGTCTGGGGCAATGTCTCGGGCCCGGCGAACAGTGGGGAGTGGTGGGACCCGCTTGGCATGGAATTCGAGAGGGCTAACGGTCTATGTGCGCTTGTGGAAGAGCTGGGAATCGAGGTTGACGGGTTCGTCCGGATGAATGCCGGGTTCGAAGCTATTTGGTGCAACTTCGATAAGGGATTAGAACTGATTGGCGAAATCGATATGGTTGTGCCCTTGGAAGATATCACGACGACTTCAGACGGGAAGACATATACCATGACTAGAACCGCTACCGAAACGGGTATACCGACGCCGTACCTGCCGCCCCCAAATTGGAGAGACCCTGACGGTGAGCCGTTTTTGACCAGTCAGTCTTGGGGATGGTTTGAGTCCGCGGCTAGACACTATAAAGGAGAAGATCGCATGCGGGTTATCGGGTCACCAGCCAGTTTCTACGGCGAGAGTTTCATTGAAGACAAGAAGCTTTTGAACCTTAGCAAGGACGACACATGGTTGGGGGCCGATGACTGGAAGACAGGCTTGAAGGGTTTGGGTAGACGGCGAAGACGTCATTTGCCAGATACAAACGAGTTCAAAAGGGTACGCAAAGAGGTCATCGAAATGAAAGATGAAGGAACAGACTGGGTCGGTGTTGCCAGACGTTTAGCCGAAAGAACGGCAAGACACCTCTTAGCTGTAGAGGGTGCATTACACGGAGACGCATGGAAAGCCGATGTTAGAGGGTTAAATCACCTATGGCTAGTGGCATTCTGGGAGTATCCTCGCAATAGCGAAACAGCCGCCGAGATGGAAGCCAGGGTTGAAAAGGTAGTTGATAGATGCGTAAGTGACCGATCTGGTCCTGGCAAAGCCAACAAAGTCATTCATGACACCATGGACGTCATTTGTCGCGTCCTCGTTGACCTGCAAGTCGACATTGAAAGCGACACTGTCACGCGACTTGCCGCTGAATGCAAAATCCTCGAATTAAAGGCGTGGTTAGGCTGGGAAGGTGAATGGCAGAAATGTCCCAAGTGTGATGATGGACAACTTTGTTATATCCCCATGTGGCCTATGCTTCTTCCCACCGGAAACCAGCCGGGCCATGACAGACCACCTCATGATAGACCGCCCCACGATGGACCGCCTCATGACAGACCGCCTCATGGTCACCCACCCGGGACGTTCCCCGCCCCGGTTTACCCGCATTTGTGGGATCCAGTTTGTGTTAAATGGGATTTCTTCTTTCACCAAAAATAAACTCCCTCAACGCCTGCGAAACGTCTCCGTTGTGACGCGACAGTAATATTTCTGCATCAGCCCGCGATATCTCCAACTGGTTGATCTGTTTATTGTTAGGGTTGGGGTTATTGAAAGTGGAGGTTCAATTGCGATCTGATCGACTTACAAGAAGGGTGATTGCCGATTCGTGAGGGGATTGTGGGGGCTTTGAAGGCCAAGTGACTACAGGAATAGTGCGCGTCATTATGACTATTTGTTGACGTAATTTTGAGCATATATTGACGTAGTGATGACTGTTTGCAGTGTGAATAATTAATCGTTGCTCGTCATGTCATGAAAGAAAGGACTACAGGGCGTGGATTGAGTCACTAAATGCGGTATGTGAGACACAGCGCTTGGGCAGTTGTATAGAGTGGGATTTTACCTTCCAAATCGGGAGGTCTTTTTCGCATAAGTAGTTGAAGTTCTCACGTCGTATAACCACATTCATAGCATTTCTCTTCTTTCCGTTACACCCAAATATAACATCATGTCTCCCGATACTCCCCCCGAAAGCTGGACGCCATCCACCTGGCGCAACAAACCCATCAAACAACGTCCTCCCTTCCCCGATCTGTCCGCCGTCGCCAAAGCCGAAGCGCAACTATCTTCTCTCCCGCCTCTTGTCCACCCGCATGAGATCTCCGCTCTCAGAAGCCACCTTGCCTCGGTGGCAGCCGGGAAATCCTTCCTTCTCCAAGGTGGTGACTGTGCCGAACTATTCTCGTACTGTAATGCCGAGGCAATTGAGGGGAAGATTAAGTTACTTTTACAAATGAGTTTGGTGCTGGTTTGGGGTATGGATAAGCCGGTTGTCAGAGTGGGGAGAATGGCGGGACAGTATGCTAAGCCGAGAAGTAAGGAGACGGAGATTGTTGATGGTAAGGAGGTGGGCAGTTTTAGAGGCGACATTTTGAATGGCTTTGGTATTGATGAGAGGGAGATTGACGCCGGAAGACTTGTTTCGTGAGTATCGCATTCGCAAGTCGTTGAATCAAACTAACAATATACAGAGCCTATCACCATTCCGCCGCCACCTTAAACTACATCCGCTCCTCAATCGCCTCCGGTCTCGCCGATCTTCACCATCCCTTAGACTGGAACCTAGGCCACGTCAAAGATGCCACCCTCCGCGCTCGTTACACCGAGGCGGCAAACCACATCACAGACATGCTCTCATTCCTCGCCACTCTTGGCGCAACCCGCTTCGACAAGCTTGATACAGTAGATCTATACACATCTCACGAAGCTCTTCTTCTCAACTATGAAGAACCACTCACCCGGAAAGTCGGCACTAAATTCTTCGATACATCCGCTCATTTCCTTTGGATTGGTGACCGGACCCGTCAACCTGACCATGCTCACGTCGCTTTTCTCCGGGGTATCGAGAACCCCATTGGTGTGAAAATCGGCCCAACTACCCCACCAGAGGATATCCTTACACTACTCCGTCTATTAAACCCCAACTGTGAGCCTGGAAAGGTCACCCTGATCACTCGCTACGGCGCGGCCCGTGTTCGAGAGTTACTCCCTGCGCATATCGCCGTGGTACAGCAGTCGGAGTACAAGGATAATGTAGTCGTTTGGCAGTGTGACCCTATGCACGGCAACACAGTGAGCACGGACACGGGAGTAAAGACAAGACGGTTCTCAGATATTGTAAAGGAGGTTACGGAGACTTTAGCGGCGCATGGGGCGGCCGGAACTTACCTGGGAGGTATCCATTTGGAGTTGACTGCTGATGCTGTTACCGAGTGTCTTGGTGGTGGCGAGAGACTCGATGAAGATGACTTGGCCGTCAATTACACTACCTACTGTGACCCGCGCTTGAACGAACGCCAAGCTTTAGAACTGGCCTTCCTAGTAGCGGAGCATTACCGCAAGAAGCGGTCTGGAGATAAAGATAAAATGGAGGTTGTGTAGTTTACATGCATGAATTATTACACTATTTAAAACACCTATAACCGTGGCGTCATGACTTTCAATCCCTAATCAATCCAGATAGTCTGGCCACCCTCCAACACGTCACCCGTCTCCAACCGGGTAAACTCTTTAACACTACCAGCCTCAACGCAAACCATGTTCTTCCAACCATCCTTAGGCTCAAAGTCAGCCATACCAGCCGACTTGTCAACCCACGGGTTCCAGACAACCACGTCGTTGAGGTTATCACGGGTAATGCGGAAGATAGTCTCGCCGTTCTCTTGGATGTGGATGGGCTTGGTGGCCGGCGTCTCGGGGGTGTATACACGGTCGAGCTCCTTGGAGAAGGTGATGGCGCCGGTCTGGGTGTTTTGGGCGGGAGCGTCGATTTTGTCGACGTAGGGGGAAGATTCGAGGCCGGTGATGGAGACGTTGTCGATGGACTATCAAGAGGAAGTAACTGTTAGTTTTCTGTTATGCGCTTGGCAGTAAATCAAGATCTATACTTACATCGATCTTGAGGTAAGTGTGAAGAAGAACCTGGCAGTCAAAGGGCTCAGTACCCTCATTGGTAACCACCAACGAAGTCTTAAGCGAATCTCTGCTCAAAACAACACTATAAAGCAACCCAAAGGTGAAAGGCCAAGCCTCCTTCGCCGCCTCACTAATACTCCCCGACGACAGACCAAAATCCAGCTTAATACTAGACGCGCCCATCTCACTAGAGCTCTTGCCTAGATACTCCCAAGTCTCCGTCCGCGCAAAACCATGCTGCGGCAACGCCTTTGTCTCCTCATGTTCAGGACGACCAAAAACAGGGAAAACCAACGGGATACCACCACGAATAGCCTTGGAGCCATCAAGCTTTGCCCCGGTAGAAAGCCACAACTGCTCACGGCCAGTGTTATCCAGCCAGCTGGTAACAGTGGCGCCGTACCGGTTAATGGTTACGGATTCGCCGGTAGGAAGGGTGGCGGTTACCCGGGTGTTGTTGTCGGTGATGTCGACGGTAGCCTGGGGAGGAAGACCCGGAGTGCGGGCGAGAGCGGCGGGGGCGTTAGGACGGAGGACCATTTTTGCGATATGTGATGAATCTAAGAGAAACGAATATTCTTAACAAGGCTGAATGTTAGATTCCCAAGTCACGACTATACCTAGCTTTTTGTACTCGGCGTAGTCCTGGATACTCTTCTTGCTTGCTTGGGCCACTGAAACAGGGCGGGTTTGGTCCATCAGTACAGACCCGCTTGGTGCTGTGACGTTGGCTGGGGCGCGGGGTCGAAGCGCTGGAGCGAGCGAGTCCCAAGCGCCCAGGGCCTAGGGGCAATTCCCATAACGAAGGCGGGGCACCTGAGAATAAGGGTTTTGATTGGTGGCCAAAAGGGTGTAATCATGGCGGGGCAGGCACGTTGATAGGCGCGGAATGTGTTTATTTGATCGGCTATTCGTCCGTTTGATTTCCTTGCTAGACAGTCAGTCGGCTGCGTTTCATGCCGGTAAAAACAAGCTCCGTGTTGCATCTAAGCATAGCTTAGCTTCAGGATTGATACCCCGCTGCCCAGGGTGTCATGCACTAGAAACCCCGGCTGCCAAGCTTCAACAAACAATTTCACAAGGGTTAGGGTCTACTCAAGTTGCTTAAAACAAGATTCATTATCTAACAGACCTGATGTCTGATGCTCTAAAAAGTCTATGTGCGTACAGGTCATTGTTCTTTCGGCTTCTCTTCCTCACTCAGTTGTCCTACCTCTTCATCACTACTAGTGTTTGCTCCAGCTCGTCTAGCTTGCTTCTCGCGTTGCTTATCCCTGACCATGTTCTGTAAGCCAGTCTGATGCTCCACGTGCTCTGTACTGAGCTTGGTCGTCTTGATAGCGAATGCTATCAAGAAGCCCACTACCGAAAAGACCAAAAACATGATGTACATTTTTGAAATCGCCTTGGCATAGACCGCCTCAACTAGTTTGCGTTGAGCTGCCGGCAGCTTTCGGACCGTGGTCACACTAGTTACTGCACTGTGGCCCGAGAACTTGGCCGCAAGGTCGCTTCCAAGAACAGCGTCGAGTGAGTGGTAGTTCTTGCTCATTTCGTTGTTGAAGACAGTACCACCAACAACGACCGAGATGGCGGCCGCGATTTGCCGGAAGAAGGCGAATGTAGCGGTAGCCGAGGCAATGTCCCGCGGTTGCACATTGGTCTGTAGGGCAATAAGCGGTGCCTGGAAGTTGGGGCCAACACCGCAGCCGGCGATAAGCTGATAAATGATCAGCTTATATAAGGGCGTATTCTCGTCGAGGTCGATGAATAGCCCGAATCCAAGGGTCATAACAGCCATGCCGCCAATAATGATCCGCTTGTACTGACCGGTTTTGCGGACTGTGATACCACCGGCAGTCGAGAATAAAGCGAGGAAGACAATAAAAGGCAAAAGGTAGTATCCGGACTGAAGCGACGTCCGGCCCTTGCAGCCTTGAAAGTACAAAGGCAGCCAGTAGGCACCAGACTGGAACACAAATGATTGGAAGAATGAAATACCAATGGCAGCCGCATTGCCACGGTTGTTGAAAATGCGGAGGGGAATAACGGGGAATGTCGCGACCTTCCACTCGATCAAGGCAAAAACAAACACAAGGCAAGTCCCAAACACTAACAGGCAGACGACAATGGCAGAGCCCCAAGGGTGCGTGATACCACCAAACTCGAGGGCAAGCAAAATCATGGTTGTTCCACCGACAACTGTCATACTGCCGAGCCAATCTACGGCTTTGAGGCCTTCCCACATGGGAGTACGCGGGTTGTGCAACTTGAGGAAGAATGAGAGTACTGCGATAGCACATCCGCAAATCGGCAAATTGATATAAAAACACCATCTCCATCCAATTTCTGTAGTGAACACACCACCCAATAGGGGTCCAGCAGCCGAGGCAACAGCCCATACCAATCCTATCATGCCAAAGTAAAACCCTCTATCCCGCAGTGAGAACAAGTCGCTGATGGAGATATTGACCAAAGATACAATACCACCACCGCCAGCGCCCTGAATTGCGCGAGCTACAATCAACATTCCCATGCTACGTGATACACCACACAGCAAACTGCCGATGAAAAAAATACATGTGGCAACGAGTAACACGGGTTTCCGGCCCCAGATATCCGAGAACTTGCCCCAGATAGGGACGACGGCTGCGTTGGCGAGCATGAATGCTGATCCAACCCACGTGTAACCGAGGGTAGAGTTGAAATCCGCGGCGATTGTTGGAAGAGCAGTGGTAATGATTGTGGCGTCTAGAGCCACAAGGAAGAGGGCTGAACAGAGAGCGAGCATGATGACTGTTGTCTCGACTTTAGTGCGTTGTGGTGCTGGTGGTGGTGCTGATGGTCCTGCTGGCGTTGTTGCGGCGGCGCCATCTGTTGGTTGTATTGCAGAACCACCTTGTGCTGATGGTGATGGACCAGCTTCGTTTGTTGTTGCTGGTGAAGAGCTACCTTCTATTGGGAGTGGTGTCGCCGAGGGTTCTTTTGGTGATAGAGTCGAACCATCATTGTTGGTACTAGCCTCTGGGGTAATATCATCAGTAGGCATAGTATAATCGTTGTTTTTAACAGGTGCCACTGTCGCTGGCTTAGGAGCCTCCGACGTCTCTGTGTCGGTCATTATAAACAAAGATGAAAATGATCTCCGGAAAATCGTTAAAGAAAAGAAGCCTTCGAGAAGAGCGCAAGGTCTGTTCTTTTTGTATGCTTGGAGTATTTAAAGTGGAGCCCCTCGTTTAAACGGACTAGCTAGTTACTTGCCGGTGACTAGCTTATATCACTAGTACACATGGGTATTCCGGCAAAGACAAGGAATAAGGCCGCGTAGGATGTGCGGGATGCGGACAACGGGGGTAACAAAGTTAATTGCTCATGTGCGAACAGAGTCAAACAACGTCGAACGGAGTCACGCAATATTGTGATGTTCAAGCTATATACATACAAACCAAGTAACACCTTCACCAGTCCTGACAAATCTACAGGTAGCTACGTGTGTATATTCCATCCGACGGCACACAACACCTTCCGTCTCCTGACAAATGTAACAAATCCAGGAACTTATTACGTACATATGTAGTGTCTTTCCAATTATCGCCTTACTCCACACCGCAAGCGTCCATTCCCAAAAGGATCATCCGCCCGTCTCGAAGTAGATTCGGCGGAAGGCGCTTTCCGAAGCAAGACATAGAGAAACAACTGCTGCCAGGTGGCAATGTCTGGAAATACCAGCGACCCGGCGATGACATCGTCACTTGACGTTGCGTTGCCAAGACCTGCCAATAATGCTGATCGACCTGTTGGTAACACCAAGTATCCTGTCATTCGTCGGCTCCGTGACACCCACCTGCCATTTGTAAGCTGTCAGGCGAAAAGATTCCGAGACGCACAAACTTTCTGATTTTTATGACAGCGAAAAATCGTATATGTAATGTGATTTCGGGCTTTTTTTCCTTTCGCGCTTTCGCGTTTATGGAGGTTGACTCCCATCGGTTCCGTACCGGCATTTCAAATCCTTCGGGTGAATTAGGCAAAAAGGGAAAAAAAAAGAATTGATGCTCTCACCAACCGAAATCGAATCGGTGACCTTTCGATGGCAAACTTGCAATTACAGTCGAACGTGATAACCAACTACACCATGGTGAGTACGACAGTGGTTGACCACTGCGCATGGTTTGTTGAAGATTTTGGCGATAATGGGTCTTATATAGATTCAAACCAACCTTCTTTAACCTTCTTGCCTGGAGTGGGAGGTTACGGAGGCGGCGGTGAGGAAGAAGAAGAGAACACCATCTGGAGGAAATGGATATGTCACAGGTCCCCCGTGTCGGATGGATACAAAACTACTGTGGCGACTGATTTCTGATTTTATTGCTGGATCGGCCGCAGGCCAAAAATACCAGGACGAGCCTGGGCCCCGCGGGGCGCCTTCGGGCCATGCCGAGTATAGACCCTCTCGGTGTTTTTTATTTTTGTTCTTTTTTTTCATTTTTAAATTTTTCACCTGGCTCTTTGTTTGGTCTTGGGAGGACCTCTATACTTACGCATTCTCGCAATTGCCGACCACCCAAGGGAGGATTCTAGGAGGACATTATCATCTGGGGTTTTAACTTGTCTGGGGAGCCGTCGTATTAACAGGTAAAGCTAGTTAGGTAGACGTAAAATAAAACAACAACAACAAAAAATCTTTAACCTTCTTCCTTAATACCCTCGGAATGGCACCTTTGAGGTCTGGAGTCGCCATTTCCATCGAACGCATAATGAATTCGCCCCAAATTCGTTGTTGGTTGTATTAAACCACACACTACACCTTTTTTCCTTTTTTCCAGCTCA
>MJMS01000094.1:0-54051 GCA_002018275.1 Huntiella bhutanensis
GCGATGCAAGACATCTCTATGCCCCAATTGACAACGCCAGTAATAGGATTTTGAAAGACGTTTTCAATTATTTCGTGGATCAAAACCTTTCTTGTCGGTGTAAATAATACATACACATGGTGTGCTTGATCGTTTCAGTAGGTTGTTACTAAATGATTTGTTACACAAACTAGTCCTTAGAGTAATATTGTGCACAAAGCCTTTGCATTGTTTTAAGCAATATATCGAAACTGACTAATGGAAAAGGTTTGTCTCAAGGTTTACAAAAAAGACAAAGAACTGCCACCGGGCGGTGTTTGCGGTCTTTGTGAACTTGTGATTGTCGAGCGTGTGCATTGCGATACAAATATCCCGTCTCGCGCAGCGCCGCTAATGATAGTTGTCAAGGTTTGCAGCCCTCTAGGCTTTGTCTAATACTAGGTATAAATCCCAGATGACCCCCACTCTGCAGAGTTTTCATTTCTTTCCTTTTTTTCCTCAAGAAAGTCTTTGTTCTTTTGTTCTTGTTCAATTTATCGTCTACCTGAACAGCGCCAACTATCAATACGACGACCTCACCCGACGCGTCTGATCACAAAGATGTCGTCTTTTGGGCCAGTCCCGAGAGGTGAGGAGATGCCACTGCATTTCGCCAAGGAACCCTCCTATGACCAAACTTAGGGCCCGGTGACGAACACCAGGAGGGGCTTGACTATGCATGTCCTGTAAAACCTTCCCGCAAAATTTTGACATCTATCTTCGGTAGTGTCGCAATGAATCAACCTTTTCCAGAGGGTGTCGGCTTGCGGTATGAATCCTGTCAAGGGGCGGCGTACGACACTCTTGTCCTCTTCCTATGCTTCGGTCTCTGTTCTTCGCATTCAACGTCCCGTTAGTGACTAGCCCTTAACAATGGTTGATGAAAACATGGGGTATAAATCTGTGCCACAACGCCATCGATTAAGGTAGGGTTGGTTCACTTGTGTTTTTGCTACCGTTTTGGTTGATTGATTGATTGATGTTTGTTTTTTAGAGTCCCTCGTAGCCGGACTTTTCCGCTAAAACCCAGGGACTATGGTTTATATATATATAAAGTTCAAGACTATAGACAGTTTCTCCCCGTCCTGCTGTCTCCTCAATTTGGAGAGGTGCCGTATGGATCAGATTATAACCCACTATCTTAGCCCCGAGAAGAACAAAAAAAGACAGCAACAAAGGAAACAATTGTGACCAGCGACGAAACCAAAAGAAGTCGCCACCAAATGTGTAGCAACCTGGCTATGAACCTTCTAATGTTTGCTAGATCTATATTCACCGTAGCGTTGGCCGTCTTGTAGCGACTCGAGAGTGATTGATTGTCGCGATGAGGGGGGGCGAGGCGTTAACGAGGCTGACCTCAAATTGGTGTAATGACTCGCAAAGAAAGTGTGATAAGAGAAAAAGGGGACGACTGATGAATCCTCCGAACCTCAACAATAGCGGGTATTGCTCTCCGCCCAAAGTCTGATGGAAATGATACCGAGTAGCCTCAAAGGTGCCATCCCGAGGGTTTTAAGGAAGAGGGTTGGAAGGTTGGCTAACGTTTTGGGAATATGCTGGTACCACTGTGTCAACCCTAACTGGGATCTCCTAACAGGGTACAATCTGACAATTTTGTCTATGCACAGACTTTGTTGTCATACGTACTATTGACATTCAAAATTTTCAACAACGCCAAACAAGTGACAATGTGTATTTTTTCATGACTCAGAAACCTATTTGATTGATATTTGCGACAAATGATGTCAATAATAGGCGCCAACAGGGTTCCGATCGAAATATCTAGGCACGAACAATCCATAAAAAACAACAGGAACTGCTTGACATACTTCTATGTAGTGTACGTTTGGAGAGGTATTTCGTGTTCTTGGAAAAGTAAAATAAGAACGTGACGTGTGGTAACACAGCACATATATCAATGGAATCTAAGTATACTAAACCTGTTGTTATCCGCAGTGCCTATCGAAACTCTTGTATCACGTACATGTTGCCGTGAAAAGGATTTGGGTACCACTAGTCTTTCCTCTTTGGGAGACCGGTGTAACCTTTAAGGTGGTCTAAGGTTCGGCTTGCTCTCCGCCATAATTACATAGCTTTTCCTTTCCTTTAAGATTCATGTTACATCCCATCTTTTGCCGCTCCCTTATAGATCACTGTATCATATACCATTACCCGTAAAGGTTGAGCATGGCCCTCGAGGTTTCATCGTCAAGACATATATCTTTTTATTGATCGAAATTGGATTAACTAGACTCTCCGAGAACTAGTTGGGCGAAGTTACTGGATACCTCAAGCTTTCATTTAGACTCTGAATGCGGCCCCTTCTATCTGCTTTGAATCTCATATGCTATTCTGATGTGTGAATGCGATACTTTTTAGTCTTGATATCGTTTTGAGTTTCGCTCGATATTTTTCAATGTTTGTATGGTATGTTAGAGGCAAATTAATCAGACACAGAATGAACGAAGAAGATACAAATCTTGTAGTGAATGATATATCTGGGATAGTTAAATAATAGATACTAAGGCGAAGACAAGATTTCTCTCGATATCTTTGGCGCAACTTTTTACTCAATACCTCCAGCTACCCATAACCCTTCACATTCTTCGCGTGCGTGCGGATTCTATAACCTTCTCTATCCAAGCACGCTTCATCTCAGCTAGTCGTATAATCATTTACCTGTGAGTTGTGACGGTAGGCGACTATCTAGAGCCATAGTGGCCTATTTTCGAGCGGCAATTACAGCAGAAAACAGGACATTCGATCAAAAGTGAACTGCAAGAAGTAGATAGGTAGGTATCCTATAGGGACTGATGATGGTCTCTGAGGACTCGACAGACGACGCTTGAACATTGGCGCGATGGACCCTCATGGCAACTCGGTTATCGTTAGCGGTGGCCCCATCAGATCGCCGATTGTAACACGAGTAAAAACTTTTGGGAGTTTAGGCATTAACACTGTGTAACCAGAATAAAATGCTTTAAAATAGATTATGTGGCTCAGTTTCCAAATATCTACTGAAATGGCCAGACACATCACATTGAACTGCACGGCGTTCAGGGACGCCCAAGACCAACTGCAACTCAACATAGGCGAGCCACTCAGCATACAAAGAATCTTCTTCACGGAGAAAGGTCGGCTAGCCATGCTCAATTTCATCAAAAACACAAGATTCGGCACATGGCAATGACCCCCAGTCGCCAGTATTAGCCAGCACATGTTCACTCACCATGCCCGGTTCGTCCCTTCCACCGACTGCAGCGGGTGCACCACGATCACGGGCACCAACTCCCCGATTGGTCAGAGCTACGGGGGTCGCAGAAACTTTGCCCTCCTTAACATCTTCCATCATACAATCGGTCCCTACCATATGATGTTAAACCCTCTCCCGGCGCACGCAACGCTCAACGCTCACATTTTACTTTTTGTCACTTCTATTGCTATTTCCTTTTTTTCTTTTCTTTTCTTTCTGTTTTATTTTCGACTTTAGAGTCTCGGATGTCTTGTTATGGTTTTGAGTTATGGTACTTTTGTCTCATTGATTCTGGATTTTGCGGTTTATTAGTTCACTTATTGGTTTCACGAATCAAGTATGGCGTCTGGAGTAAGGTTTGGAAGTGGTTTCAATGCAAAAGGAAAAAGAAGAAGTGCCCTGAATGGGTGCATAGATGTAGCTCGTTACTGATCTATGCACGTGCACATAAATTAATTTAGTTCCGCGTTGTCAGGGAAAGACACGCTATTGCCATATCCCTAGACAGGGCGAATGTAAGTCAATGGTCCCAAAAAAAAAGATCTACCGATGTCAACCAAAACCCCATTTCCACATGTGAGGAGTGTCGGTTGACAAATCTCTCCACACCCTTGGAAAAGTTCAAGATAGATAATAAACGTGGCACTAAAGTGTATAGGCCGACAGAGTGAATGGAAACTAGATGTACCGCACTCACCGCAGTCCCACCACGCTTATGCTCCATACAAGGCAGCTGCCGTGTGGCAACAATCTTTCGTCTTGTCTGCAAACCCTAATATAATTCTCATCGAACGGATATTGGTGACACCCCTATCTACAACAATGAACAATATAATGAAATTAAAAGAGTAATAGTTCTCATGACATACTCATACATACGTGTACTGTAAATTATGAACTGCAGTCAGCTCTTGGATGGGTTCTGATTTGGAATTAGTAGAGAATGGAACGCTCTAAACTGCGTGGTTTTTGTTAAATCGAATATCTAGTTTATCTTGTCTCGTGAATGGTCATGACCTGTTTCTTCTTGTCCATCACAAAAAGAAGTACGAATGAAGTCAAAGTTGTAAATTTTTGCAACCATGGGTTCATGAGCCTGGCATTAGTAAAAGTCTATCAAGTAGCCTTTGTTGTTGACGTCTATTCCATTGTGAATTTGAAATGTACCAACTTTGTAGGTGAGTCTGGCAAGACGGGTCTAAGTATAGTCTGCTAAGTCGTTGATACATACTGACAATTATACCACAAAACATTCATACAGTGACGATTTGAGTTTCTCCAACTCGTACTTCAGTGTCGACTAATCTGTTAGGGATGGTAGATTGTTAAGTTGTAGTTCCATAGACTCACGAGGTATTGCAAAAATAAAGTCCTCTCCTTTGCTTGTCCTCATTGACTTTTGGTAATACGACTTGTAATATGTCGTAGTCTCGTCACATATGTGTGATATACTGAAGAACTCGATGAATTAAAATCACAGATAGAAACAAACTTCGGGTTATTATCAGATATTCATAGACACTTCAAAGTTTTGCAAAACCCCGGCGAGACTGTTAGCTTACCACGATGACGATGATTTGTTATGGTGGGCTTCTTTGGCTGTACGGATCGAACCGGCCATCGTTGTATTGTTTGCTCATCATTCAAAACCCGGTCCAAAGTTGCTGACACCTCTTGACTATTCGGAGCGAGCCACATGGCGCTGCTCGCCAATGTAGCGAGAATACTATAGACTTCAGAGAGTCTCCTGCGGACCACGACGTTTTTCTGTCGACCACGGTTACCTTGTTCACTCTTTTTACCGGATTTACAAGTTTAGTCATTTTGTAGAGCTCACTCCAGTTGCGCAGTGAACTAGGTAATATACGATTGGAAGTGTATAAATCTTTTTATGTATCTATGATACACTACCAAGAAGGACCTACTGTTGCAACACGGGACCCTCGGCAACATGACTTAGTTCTACTGATGAACAGAGCTGTGGCAATCGGTGCATAGCTCTGACGGCAGTTGAATACTAAGCTTAGCTGCGCTATTCACAATTTGAGTAATGACAGTACGCTTTTCTATGAGGGTGCTGCCACCCATTCCATAGGTTGTTTGATGGAGTGGTGCGTCACAACATTCCTCTATTGACAATTTAGCTGATTAATTTATAGGCGGTTGGCTATTTGTGATGAAGCGATCCTGAAGTGACAAAAATATTACCGTTACAACTACACACTTGAGTTGGAAGACCGTGGCTATGTTATGCGGAGACGCCCAAAGACTGCGTGTTATGTACCGATTGATTTCATACGGAACCTCTCAAGATATGGGCATTACATGTGCTAGATTAATCTTTCTTCAATTTAGTCATTTGTCTAACTATGATACTACAAGGAAGGACCTTTCGGCATGACTAGATAATTCTTTGCCTCGATGTTTTTCTTGCTACATTGTAGTTGCACGATTTCCCAATTCAAGGTAACACAACAGTCTATACTGATACCTGTTAGTATTTTATACACTTTATACACGGTGTTTGCATAAATATATATCCTGGCGGTTCTTAATTCTTGGCACAAATTTATTCATAGCTTCATAATTCATAGTTGCTTCTGTTACTGGCGTTGTCGCCTAGCTCAGCAAGCCATGTTGTTGGTGGATTCGTTTTATCGATTAGAATGTATTTCAGCAATACCATTGAATTGAAATTCCATATCATATTGACCTTGCACGTGTTGATATTTTGGTATAGCAAGTAGGATGATATAACCTCGTCAAGATGAGTAAGCGTAACCATTGTAACTTCTCTGATTTAGCTTCGGTATTTTTGGGCCTCAAAAAGCCGTGGCGTACATATTTACAAAACATAATCTTTGGGGTCATGACATTTAAGAAAAATATACCCGACAGAAGCGGATATAACATTTGCTCACAACACAGATCCGCCTGGGGCTCTTATACCAAAATTTTGATCATGAGGGCCTAATGGTAGCAGCAATGTATGAAATTATCACTGCAGTTTTAATGCCGACAGGTCCTATCGTTGTGATTCTGTTTTTGTGTTTAACTTTCGCGGGTAGCACATCAGCCGGACTGTTTTCTACACATTCATTCTACGCTTTCTGATAGAACTTTGAACTAATTGAAATCAGGTTGAGATGGGTGAACACGGATCCCCAAGGCTGGTAATGAATAAGTGACAATACTTGGTTTGAGTTGGTCCAAGGTATTTCATCGTTATTACTTACCAAGAACGGTGGTATACTACAGACATCCAACATGCAATCAATTCTCATGGCAGTGATAGATATGACAAAAACAAGTAGTCAAGATTCACAATATATGCTACTCCTGCAACGGTTCCGGTGTCACAATCACCATCCAACTAGTCGTTCATTTGATCTTATTGTGTATTATTCGGATTATAACCCGATAGTACCTAGAAGGTTGTTGTATCCTTTCTCGAGCCACCCTACAGCGAGACCTCCCTGTGCCACAACCTCTAGGCCACCACAAACCCAGAATACAGTTGTCCCTATACTTACGATGTGGAGAGCCTTCCACACTCTCTTCTTATTTTTGTGTCCGCGCCCTTCTTGTAGCGGATTACCCTTACCCTTCCATCCCATATTGGCTGGCGCAAACCCAAGCCATTTGGCGGAACCCCATACGATATGCCCACATGCAGTTGCAACAAGACTGCTATAAACTACCCACGAGGTTTTGGGATACTTTGCAAAGGTATGGGACACAAATCCAAGCCCAATGCTGGAACTGTCACCATCGACAAGCAATGGCAAGATGCGGTTCACTCCAACATGAACTCCTACCATACCCGCAAGGCAATAGCCAGACACCGATATCCAGCTGAGGGAAGGCCAAACATTAGCCTTGTGTCGTCTAGACCCAGAGCCAATCTCCGGGGCTTCACCACCATATCGCTGCAAGTTTTGTGCGCGACGAGCGAAACGTAAGGCGATCCCAGACCCTATATGTGCTATGATCGGGATGCCGATAAGAAGCGGCTCGGTTATTGGAGTTTGGTACAGCTCTCTTGCTTGGAGTAGGTATGTCTCCGATGCTGGGACAGTTTTGGCGAGAAAAGGTATTATTCCTGTGTTGGCAAAGTGAATCGACATGAACACGGCAAATGAGTAACTAGAGTACCGTTGGGCACGATTCACTTTTTGGAAGTTAGTATAAATAGAAATGAAAGTCACACACCTGGTTACTCACAATAGTACACCAGGCTCTGTCCTGTTTCGTGCGCTACCACTGATACTGGAACCGCAGGAAGCTCTTTTTCAACATCCAAGTTGGGAGCCACAGCATTGTGATCGCTAGCGTTAGATTCCTCCTCTGCCTCTTCCAAAATTGGCTCTGACAATGGCATTGGTGCTGGGTCAACCCATACCATGGACGCTAGAGTTTCAGTACTCAGGTTGTAGAATGAAAACGGAGACTTTGAAGGTCGCGCAGACCGTGAAGACCGTGAAGACCTGGAAGACCGCGGCATGTGGGCGATTTTCGAGTAACTCTTGAAATCTTTTGATGATGTTGAATGGAATTCGTGTTGAAAATGATGGACAACGCCTAACACAAGATGCCCAACCAATGTCGGTATGTCCAAACAATATTTAACAGCTTCTGCCCCAAATAGGATATAGACCAGTGCGCTGTACCTGGCCCCACATTTAAATGATTACAGTGCATTATTAGCTGGGATTTTATACGCCAGCCGTAAAAACCTTGGATAAAGTTCGTAAGGCTAGTGTAACAATTCCTACGACGTCATTGCTAACTACATGCATGTCTGATTGCATTCAATTAAATTCAACTGTAGGTAAATTTAATCCAATCGTTACAACATGTCTTCTGTTAGTACCTCGACCTAGGTTATATAGCCATTGAACCCCGACTAATTGACACAATACTAGTCCGCATCAGCGCTCAACAATAACACGGGCAAAGACCGTCTGTTATCATACCGCTGCGATCTCTGCTCAAAGGCGTATCATCGCGTTACTGATTATGAGGCTCACCTCAGTGGATATGACCATAGCCACCGCCAACGAATGAAGGATATGAAAGCTATGGTGAAGAACCCTGTGGCTATTGACCGTGCACGAAGGGCTGAGGCTAAACTTGACGGCATAGTGACGCTGGAGACGGCGGATAAACCGTCGATAGCCGATGCCTCGGGCGGAGGATTCAAGAAGAGTGGATTCAAAAAGTCGCTCAACCCTACCCGGTCATTGGTCAATGTAGCCAACACGTCTAGCACCCAATCCGTCATGCCCAATCAAGAACCAGATGGCCCGATATCAAAAACACAAGGAGTATACGAAAGTTCAGACGATGAGCAGTACACAAAGTATGACCCAAGTATGCCAACCTTGTAAATGACATGACAAGTAGCTTTTCAAATACATTTATTTTTTGTTTCCCCTTAGACTCGCATTTATAGAAAATCTGTTCTTTTATTCTGGATTCAGGTTAGGAGCACCCTCTTCAAGCAACCCCGACATGTACTGACTACTTGAATACCATTCCCCTAGCTGAATTGCTTCAAAATGAAGGGGCCCTGGAAAATTAGGAATTGACTGAGCGTTAAGCTGGCTGGTGGCCTGTTCATGTAACTGATCAGTGGCCATAAACCCAAGTTGTCCAAGATACATCTCAAACTCATCGCCTATCTCATTAAACGATTGATTAACTTGAGTCTTCACTTTAGCCCCAAGATAAAGCCTGGCAATGTTACACATCACTTGGCATAATGTGTGCATTTTCCGAATTGATTCGGAAAAGGGGCATGTAAACTCTAGCGTGGTTACGAATTTATCGAGAAGTTCCAGGTCTTCGACTTGAAGGGACTCGATGACGTGAGATATGAGAACAAAGAATGGCGCAAATGGCATCATCATCACCGCCCTATAATTACGTTAGCTTTAATGTTTGACATTTAACAATATCATGCGGCAATCTCACCAATGAACGTATGTTGCCATTACATAGTCGTAACACTCAATCATAGCAAGACATTCGAGATGCATATTGATGGTGTGGCGCGCAGAGATGATGGCTTCTTCGCAAAATCTACTAGCTCCCGAATGTGATTGCGGCATGGCACGGTAAACGAGAGTCAACGAGGCTGCAAGACCAACGTCGTTGATTCGAGAAATAATAGTAAGAACCTTGATCTTATCTTTGGGAAGATTTGATTCGTTGATGCATCGGCCGATATTGTCAGATGATTGTGATATCATCTTGATCTCGTTAGCGATGTCAAGAGCGCTATTTTGGATGTCCGCCCGCGGTCGCGTTAAAGCGGATGGCCCGTATCTAGTTGGTTTCCACTTCAGTTAGCTGTTTTCAAGAGAAGTGAAAGAAAATACATCATCATGATTTGCTTACAGTTCCTGGTACATGCGGTCTTGTACCGAAGCATGGCTGATCAAAAGATTGAACATATCCACTAATGAATAATCAAATCTGGAGCTCTTAATACGGCGAGGGATAGTTATGGCTGCTTCGGGGATGGTCGTCATTCTCCCAGAACGCAGAGTCAAGGCCTTGTCGAACGTGTATATATGCCAAAACATTAATTCTTCGTCATATGAGTCCGCGTTAGGATACTGCCGTCTTTTGGCAGATATACGATGGTATCCCAATGTTTGTGCAAGCTGGCTTGCTGCCACCGTCAACTGCCAAGCTAATGACATACGTGAACAGTCAACGGAGTATAAGATCTTTTGATATGTTAGTATTACAGTATCTAGGTACATGGTGTTTCAAATTTCACTTACCCCGAGAGATAATGCACGAATCATTTCTAGAGTAGCAGGGAGAAATAAAGGCAAGCTACCTAGCAATATGTCAAGATTTCGCTGACATAAGATGCGATTCGCGATAGCCTCATCTCGATCCTGTGACGGAGGCAATATATGGCCTTGCTCTAGTAGAATGAAATACAGTCCGCAATTGATAGCGATCAAGTCGGCAACCGTACAGTCATCCTTGCTGTAAATCCAGCGAAGACACATGTGTGAAAACAAATCGAACGGGAGGATGATAGAGCACGCATAGTTGAACATACACGACGCTTGATCATCCGCTACTAGAATATTAGCATGGTTCCATAAGGTAAAGGATCGGATATTCAAACCTTTGACTTTAGAACACTCCAAAATAACTGTCGTCGGTGGCATTGAAAGTTCTCTGTGCCCACCAGGGGGCATGGCTGTCTGATTCGGGAATCTAACTTCATGATGAGAAACGTCGGGATTTTTGAAATTTACAAGTTGACGTAAATTGTTCAAAGCAGACAGTATTTCGGGGTCTGTTGTCTTCTGGGGTAGCTTCAGATTTGCAGTTTCAAGGAACTCATTTGCAAAAATGGTGTGTGCCACCGTTGCTGCTTCTCCTTCGGACTCTGTAGTATGCTGGGCTGCAGAAGCATCTTTGGGGGAATCATCAGCATGCCCCTGTGTAGATGACTGGGTTTTTCTCGGTTCTGGAGTGAGGCTTTCACTTTGAGAAATAGATAATTGTTCGAACTTCGGTATGGCCTTGCGCAAGAGATCTTCGATCGTAGCTAGACGGTCATCCAACAAATCAATCTTGCGCTCACTTATTTGGCGTGTAATTGTTAGCCATGAGTGGTGGGATTGCACAGCAACGTGAATTGACATACTATTGTTCAGATATTAGTACCCGCTGTCGGTGTTCACGAGGCTTGTTACTAAACTCGGTTGAACTACATGAGCGGGCCGAAATTCTGCAATTGGAACAGGGTATTTCTTTGTCGCATTTGATCTATGTACTCATTGGTGAGTTAGCACGCATGTGTTGTATGTGTTATTCGTTTATTAGAGGCTCTCGTATAACCGTATATTGTGATCTTTGATTGAGAGTAATGCAAGGGTTATTACATATGAGAGGGTTACATGTTCTTACCTTTCTCACGCGGCATTGATCACACTACACAATTGACAAGTCGCAAAGTGATGGTTGTCATAGTTAGTTACCAAGAACAAGATATTAACTTTCATAGGAATAGCTTGTAGGCATATTCTTTCAGGATTTGTGGCAGAAAATGTTATTTCGCAGGAGACAGTGATCGTGGTTTTAGCTTACAGCTCGTGTGCGGCGTGCGTCATCTGAGGGAGTTGACATGTTCTCAACGTATGTATCTATAAGTGTAGATTTAGCGAGGGATGTGACAGCTAATATGAATGATATAGAGGGTTCTTAGGTATCCAGCACTGAAAAAATGAGCAGACATCTTCAAGGTGTTACAATAGTGCTCTACACGAGATATTCGGAGCCACGGACTCCCGCGGAATCCGAGATTACTAGAAGGGCAACGCATCCTTACAGGTGTTATCAGCTGCCAGAACAGTAAAGGTGCCATGCCGAAGGGACTGCACTCACCTTCCCCTAAAATAATGGATAGTCAGAATTACGCCAGGGGAATTATTAAGCACGTCCATCGGCTAAATGGCAGTGGTATCGCGGGTCAATGTTTGACAAGTTGTTTGGATGGCGTCCATGTACATAGCCCGTTACAGTCAAAACTTAATCCCAAATAACACCGGCTTCTAGATTCTCTATATGCATCAAAACAATAAAAGGTTACCCCTTTGTGATGTGGTAATTCCGGAAAGGGAAGGCACTAACAGATGGTGTCTGGCTTTTGATGGCTAAAGGAATACGGGGGCTCGGGTTCCGCGGACAGCGTCCCGGTAGACAAGATGTTGTTTGTAGAACTTATGTACATACTTGGCATCAAGGATGAAGATAAATCTGCTGTGGCTACTGTAATCATACTTGATGCCTGGTTTGAAGTACATATATAATGACTTTATGTGTAGATATATATAGCGTCTCAATTTCCATTGCTTAACGTTTCTTCACTCATGACTGGTATTCAGATACAAGCATATGTTTTGACGTGAACTTCTTATACCGACATACTCAAGACAAACTCATGATTTCTTCGTTTTATAACCCAACCGGATATTCGAGCAACCTTCAATTGAGAAACGAGACACATCCGTTATGGCGGACATTGACGGATCAACCAAGCCGGATATCGGTGATGACGAAACTATCACTAGTAATGAAGACGGTTCCATCCGGGACTTCTTTGTAAGTCCCTATTATCAAGTCTACCAGATACACTGAACTAATATGTATATATTAGCGTCTATTTCACTACACGGATAAGTTGGGTTGGATGTGCAATGGTGTAGCATTCGTAGCAGCTATTGCATCTGGTATAATGTTACCGTTGGTGGAGGTAATTATGGGCCGTTTTGTGACTGATTTCAACGATTTCACCAATGGACGCTCTGATAGTGGTGACTTCAAGAGCAGTATTCAAACTAACACGTAAGTTACATTCAAAATATGTGCATTGACCGGAATAGATTATTAACAGAATCAGCATGAACTTTGTCTACCTTTTCATTGCCCGTATTTGTCTAGTGTACATATGGAGTGTAAGTTATTCACTGTCTTCACCATCAAGAGCACATACTGATATTTATAAGACTTTAATATCCATCGCCGCTATTCGCACGACGAAAGCCGTACGCGTGGACTACGTTCGACAGGCCTTAAGACAGGAAATTGCTTTCTTTGACCAGCCGGGCAACTCTCTGTCAGCAAAGGTCACGACAAATGGCAATCATGTCAACAATGGACTGGCTGAGAAGTTGGGACTGATAATCCAAGCTTTGTCTACAATGATTGCTGCATTTGTAGTTGCGCTTGTGTCACAGTGGAAATTGACACTGATGCTCATCGGGGTTGTCCCAGTAAACTTGATTGTCACAGGTATTGCTGTGGCAGTGGACGCACAATACGAGTCTCAAATGATGTCGATATTTTCACAAGCCCTTACAGTAGCAGAAGAGAGCTTTTCGACTATTAGGACGGTACACGCACTTTGGGCACACCCTGCCTTGATCCAGAAGTTTAAATCGATTCTCGACAAAACCGTTCCTGTAGCAAAGAAGAAGCACCCGGCTTTGGCCATAGCTTACTCGATTGAGTTTTTTCTCGTCTTCGGGGCGTATGGGCTAGCCTTTTGGCAAGGTATCCGTGGATATCTCAGAGGCGAATATGATCTTGGCAAGGTCGTTATGTGAGTTGCTGATGATTTAGAGCTTATCAGTCCCATGATAACTAACACATACATACAACTAGTGTCATTTTTGCCGTGGTGATGGCGGCGCAGGCTTTGACACAGCTTGTCCCCCACCTCTTAGCCCTCTCAAAATCGATTGCCGCTGCAGCAGAAATGTTCCAGGTCATTGATCGCCGCTCCGAAATAGATTCTCTATCAGAAGAGGGAATCAAGCCCGGCAGCATTGAAGGGACAGTCAAGTTGCAAGATGTTTGTTTTGCTTACCCTAGTCGCCCTGGTATCAAAGTTCTGTCCAACTTCACTTTGAATATTCCAAGTCGAAAGACCACGGCCTTAGTTGGTGCAAGTGGATCGGGTAAGAGCACTATCGTTGGGCTTCTTGAGCGGTGGTACGAGATAGAAAGCGGCAGCATCACGCTTGATAGTGTGCCGATTGAAAACTTGAATTTGGGATGGTTGCGAAGCAATATACGGCTCGTTCAACAGGTAAATCAAATAGATGCCTATGTGCATCGGCAAGACTATAACACGGAAGCTAACGTCGAACGTATAGGAACCTACTTTGTTCAGCGGCACAATCTTCGAGAATGTTGCTTATGGATTGGCTAGCACTCAATGGGCCGATAAGTCAGACGAAGAGAAAAGATATTTGGTGGAAAAAGCCTGCAAAGAATCATTCGCCCATGACTTTATTATGAAGCTGCCACAAGGTTACGACACTCCTCTTGGCGAACGTGGGGCTACCCTTTCGGGTGGGCAAAAGCAGCGAGTCGTAATTGCTCGGAGTATCATATCCGATCCTCAAATTCTGTTGTTGGATGAGGCTACCAGCGCGCTTGACCCCACAGCCGAGCGTGTTGTACAACAGGCTCTTAACAACGTTGCTTCCAACCGCACCCTTATTGTTATTGCCCACCGTCTCTCAACAATTAAAACGGCCGACAACATTGTTGTGATGTCGAACGGTGAAATTCTTGAGCAGGGTACACACGATGAGCTCATTCGTGCCGCTGGTGGTTACAAACGTCTCGTCGACGCCCAAGATCTGGGTGTCAATGAAGCTAGTGATTTAGATTTGGAGAAGTCAGAAGATCTATCGCCGGTTGACATCTCACGAGAGGATACTGCCGAACCACAAGTTGCTGGTACTCTCGACCCTGCCTCTGGCGAACAAGCTAAACAGTTTGGGTTGCTGAAGGTTGTATTCACTATTTTGAGAGAACAATCCGATCTCCACCTTGTTGTAGCAGCCATAGGCATTCTTGCAGTTATTGCAGGCTTAACATTTCCAGCTCTTGCCGTCCTTTTTGCCAAGGTTATGGAGGCCCTTTCCTTACCAGAGCATGAGATTTTAGATCGCACCGACTTCTACTCGTTAATGTTCTTCATCGTCGCCATCATAAATTTCATGCTCTGGGGCGGCATCGGTTGGTTGTCTAGTCTGATGGGCCAATGGATACTGTACTCTTATCGCCAAGAGATCTTCGTCAATACCATTCGGCAAGACATGAGCTACTTTGATCACCCAGAACACAGCACAGGAGCACTCGTCTCGCGGTTATCTACGGAACCAGTTAACCTTTTAGAGCTGTTGTCTATCAACATTGGTATCATAGCATACAATGCTGCTAATGTGATCAGCAGCACTATTCTCGCTCTAGCAGTAGGCTGGAAACTTGGTTTGGTGCTTTTGTTTGGAGCGCTCCTCCCGTTAACATTAGCAGGACTCGCCAAGATGAAGTTGGAGTTCTTACTTGAGAAGCGTACATCTCAGAAGTTTGCTGCCAGCAGTGGTTTGGCATCAGAAGCCTTCATGGCCATTCGCACCGTTTCAAGTATGGCCCTAGAGAATGATGTAATCAAGCGGTACGAAGAAGCACTTGCAGGTATCACTCGAGAATCATGCAAAGACTTTGTTTGGATAATGATGTGGTATTCCGTGAGTCAATCGATGACCTTTGAGGCAATGACACTGGGGTTTTGGTACGTAGTAGAGTGAGATATATCAAAGGCTTGACTGCTAACTTATTGCATAGGTATGGCGGTCGTTTGATTGCCTCGGGAGAGTACTCGACAACCAAGTTTTATATTGTCTTCATGACAATTCTCTTTTCCGGAGAGGCCGCTGGAAGCGTCTTCGCCTTTGCGAGTAGTAAGCTATTTATTTCTCGTGTTACAAGGTCCCGTTTCCACTAACAAACGTTCACCCCCACAGATATGACCAAAGCCAAGATATCAGCTAATTATATCTTTAATCTTCGAGACAGACTCGCCAAAATCATGTCCGATAATGAGGCACGCAGAGACTACGATAATGTAGACAAGAAAGCAGATGCGAGCTTTGATGAAGTTGTATTCGCTTACCCACAGAGACCAAGTATTCCCGTTTTGAAAAACATCAGTCTCGATGTAAGTAGCACTGGGCATATTGTATCTATTGTTGCCGTAGCACGAGTTAACCTTCTTCTAGATCCCGGCGGGTATGTTTATAGCGTTTGTGGGTGCGTCTGGGTGTGGCA
The DNA here is from genome assembly GCA_002018275.1 of Huntiella bhutanensis. Lineage (NCBI taxonomy): Eukaryota > Fungi > Ascomycota > Sordariomycetes > Microascales > Ceratocystidaceae > Huntiella > Huntiella bhutanensis. The sequence goes on from MJMS01000094.1 coordinate 15,932, forward strand.
AATCGACAATGATTGGTTTATTGGAACAATTTTACTTGCCAACATCAGGCAAGTTGCTCTTTAACTCGCAGGATGCGGCATCCATAAACTTGCAACACTATCGGTCCCAAATCGCAATTGTGCAACAAGAACCAGTTTTGTATCAAGGCTCCATTCGAGAGAACATAAAGCTAGGTACTCTAGGAACTGAGTTCACGGATGATGCTGTTATAGAAGCATGCAAGCAAGCCAATATTTGGGACTTTATATCTTCATTGCCCGAGGGTCTAGAGACCGAATGCGGCAGATCTGGCTTTTCTTTCTCAGGCGGACAGCGTCAGCGTATTGCTATTGCGCGTGCCCTTATTCGGAAGCCGTGTCTACTCTTGCTTGATGAAGCCACTTCGGCTTTGGATACTGAATCAGAACAGGTTGTCAAAAAGGCGCTTGATAAGGCAGCTATGGGTCGCACGACTGTGGCCGTGGCACACAGATTGTCGACTATCAAGGATGCAGACCTCATTGCTGTTTTTGGTGAGGGCCAGATTCTGGAACTTGGAACTCACGACGAACTATTGCAAAAGAAGGCGATCTACTATGAGATGTGCATGGCACAAGGCGTGGACAACAAGGTATAGTTTGGATATTTCTAGTCACGCAAAACTTGACTGCTTGTTCGTACAAATGGCCGACTTAATAGAATATGCGTGGTGTGTTGGTTTGTTTTTGGTGGGGATATAGACAAGGCACTTGCAATAGATTTATTGTCATTCAATCACATTGTACACGAATAAATTTGTATGCACATATAAGCTTGCAATGGATTTGAAATGTAATTCATATACATACATACATGCACACATATCTTCACATCTAGATTCCGTGATGTGCCACGGAACATGCTTGGCATAATCTGTCCAGTCAAAACCGGCTTTATGGCAATTCCAACCTCAGGCATCAATGCGAGCCTATCACTACAGATGAGTGTGCTACAGAATTGCATGTAATCAGATTTGCTTGAAAACGACTAGGGTACTGCGGCTACACCTGCAGCAATGGAACTGATGCCCAGATAGCCTGAGAGTGGTATCCTAATTGAGACTAGTCCGTGCACGGTACAGAAAAATGGCGGTCCACGGGTTCTCTACGCTCCTGATTCGCCCGATATGATAATGACTAAGCAGCTTATCTCGAAAATCTGAACGCTGGGTGGATTTCGCCAAAGGGGCTGCCAGTTGCCTTTTTAGAGGTGTAGCGGCAGGGCGAAGCGAAGATGCCTGAATTTTCGTGATGCTAGTGATGACGATTGCCGTAGAACATCGTGGTCTTTCAGTGAAAAAATAATATTCAACAATTGCTAAGCTAGTGTTTTGATGACGGAATTGACAACCATGAACTTTTTTCCACATATTTGTCCATGATGTAACAGATGGAACCCAACAAATCATTCCTTCATTCTTCGATTACGGATCGGGCCTCCGGTGCACGATGCGCCAATGCTTTCTTCCGTCCTCTTAACGACAAATTGGCCAAAATAGTAGCATTGAAGCGCCACTACAGCGTCTAGATTAACCTCACACTTGCACCAGTACAAAACGGACACGATCCAACAAACAGAGTAGCTTCCTACGCAGAATGTGAAAAAAAAACAAGCCAATTGACCCAGAGACGGCGTTGAACCAGAGCAAGTGCCAAGGGGAAAAAATCAAGAGGGGTCCGCCAATCATTAAGGCAGACAATTGTTAGAGCCCGGATTTTTTGAACTTGGCGGTTGAACCTGACCGAGCTTGGTGCTACAAACTAGAGCGCTTTTTTTCAACTCCCATAGCACCCGCACCAACCCTGTGTCCCTCCTCTATTTCCATATTTTTGCTGCTCTTCTACGATAAATCCCCTCCTTCTTGTTCCCCATTTTTCATTGTGCTAGCCGCAACTTTGGGTCTAGGCGTCCGAATCTTTTGTTTTCCTAAGAATACCCTCTTTTCTTGTCTTTTTCTTTCCTTGTTCATAAAATCACATCGCCACCATGTCGCGCTTCATTGCCTCCCGTATGGCCACTCTGGCCCGTCCCGCCGTCGCTCGCTCTGCCATTCCCAGAGTCGCCCGTCCTGCCTTCACCCAGACGCGCACTTACTCGGAGGCCACTGGCGTCAAGAACTACACTGTCAGAGATGCCCTGAACGAGGCCATGGTCGAGGAGATGGAGGCCAACGAGAAGGTCTTCGTTCTTGGTGAGGAGGTTGCCCAATACAACGGTGCCTACAAGGTCACCAAGGGTCTTCTGGACCGCTTCGGCGAGAAGCGTGTCATTGACACCCCCATTACCGAGTCTGGTTTCACCGGTCTTGCCATTGGTGCCGCCCTTTCCGGTCTCCAGCCCGTTGTAAGTATCTACCGTCCTTATCTCATTCTATCTACCTATGTGGAAGTGTCCGACATCCCCAATCTCTCGACTCTCGGCCTATTTTTCTCCGAGTATGCCAGTCTGTTTCTAGCTTTTTTATCGATCTCTCGTTTATCCGGCCTTTGCTATCGGAGGTCACCACCCGACACCACCGTCCTTGTCGATTCAACATATTCATTTATGCATGGAACCCGGCAAATTCATTCACCATTACGACTTTTTTATTTACCTCTTAGTAGTATCTCATTCGTTCGTTTGCTAACCAACTATATGTTTGTTTCATAGTGCGAGTTCATGACCTGGAACTTCGCCATGCAGGCCATTGACCAGATCGCCAACTCTGGTGCCAAGGTTCTGTACATGTCCGGTGGTATCCAGCCCTGCAACATTACCTTCCGTGGTCCCAACGGTTTCGCCTCTGGTGTCGGTGCCCAGCACTCCCAGGACTTCTCTGCCTGGTACGGCTCTATTCCCGGTCTTAAGGTCGTTTCTCCCTGGAGTGCTGAGGATGCCAAGGGTCTTCTCAAGGCCGCTATCCGCGACCCCAACCCCGTCGTTGTTCTCGAGAACGAGCTGATGTACGGTGTTTCTTTCCCCATGTCCGAGGCCGCCCAGAAGAGCGACTTCGTCATCCCCTTCGGCAAGGCCAAGATCGAGCGCCAGGGTACCGACATCACCCTCGTTTCCCACTCTCGCTGCGTCGGCCAGACCATGGCCGCTGCCGAGAAGCTTGCTGCCAAGTACGGTGTCAATGCTGAGGTCATCAACCTGCGTTCCATCAAGCCCCTTGACACTGAGACTATCATCAACTCCATCAAGAAGACTCACCGCCTTGTTGTCGTCGAGTCCGGTTACCCCATGTACGGTGTCGCCGCTGAGATCATGGCTACCGCCATGGAGTACGGCTTCGACTACCTTGATGCCCCCGCCCAGCGGATAACTGGTGCCGATGTTCCCACTGCGTACGCCCAGGGTCTTGAGGAGATGTCCTTCCCCTCTGAGGACCTGATTGAGAGCTTCGTTGCCAAGACTCTGCGCGTTTAAGCGTCAACCTGTGGAATAGTCTATTTTATATTTTAACTCCTTCTGCTACGCCTTATTCGCCATTGTCTCGCTTTGTAATAACATGACCATATATTGTCGCTCCCATTTTTTACCACATCAATTGTATCAGTGCCTTCAAAGTGTGATTTTTAATACATCGATGCCTTCAACGACGTAGAACAAACTACTTGTGATGTTGATATCCGGCTGAATATCGTCTATAATGTAACTCTTACCCATTTTGGTCTGGCACTTTTACTCATAACTAGAACTTCAGGTACATTCTGTTGTGTACATATCGAGCTCATGAAATTCGTCATGCCATAAACCCCATTAAAACATTGGTCCCTGACTTATCATCTGAAACTCAACAAATCACTTAGCGCGTATATTTACCACAGATGGCCTAATTGCGCTTGCAGTATCCTATCTTGTCAAACGACAAGTTGTGGCGCCAAACTTTTTTTATTTTCAATCCGTCTAAATTGCAACTATGAACCCTATTTTACACCCTAGTACCTCTGCCCCACCATGAAGCTGTTCATCCATTGTTATAGTAGAAACTGACATCATCGGTCTGCATGATTAATGCCCATCATCGCATCCATAACAATCTTGGTCCGTCTCTATCGCACCCACGCGGGATATTTTTGAACGGGTTTTCTCCCAAAAATCTATTCTTCAATTAACATTAACCATTAACCTATGGTTAATTGATGCCAATTATTTCACAAACAAAACAAAATGCCAGCCTCAGTCACGGACGTTTCCGAGTCACTAAGTAGACTGTCCCTCTGGATATCCAACGAATCACATGCCGTTGATGATTTGCTCTATACGAATCAAGACAGCAATGTTACCGGTGATAAGTGTCTACCTTCCGCCGACGACGTCAAAAGTCAACTAGAACAATCAGTTCTCTTGCCACCTCCCACATTCTCCACAGCCTGGCTTAACCGATTTCAGCAGTACGTGATTTATAGTTCCCAGAAGTTCTCAGAGTTCAAATTCTAATAACTAATATCTATAGGAGTTGGGATGTCAATATTGAAGCCGGCGATGTTCAGCGTATCGCTCCTCCCCAGTCTCGGACAGTCAGTCGCTTCACCCGCCAAGGGCTCGAAGGTCGGGTTTCTCAGCACAAAACAGTAACTGTCCCAGCTAGTCATGCCACTGCAAAGAATTCTACATCATTCGGTCGTAAACCAGCTTCACGTTCTGAGTTTGTTCGAGGAGGCTCTGGCTTTTTCCCGTTTGCACCCGGTGGCTTGGACGCAATCGAAGCCACTGCTGCTCTCGAAGCAACGGCAGATTCAATCACGAATCCGGATTCCGCTGCCACCCAAAAGAATCTTGAACGCGTCATCAAACTAGGTGGCGATGGCACTTTGCTCCACACTGCACCTGGGTTCAATCGGGGTATTACTCTGACTAAGCAATCTGATTCTGCACAGTCCGAGGCTGAAGAAGTGCAGTCAGCATTGCAAGAAGAACCCATTGGTAGTACTAGCACCGAGACGACCTCCGATAATGCTGGTCTTGGTGATGGGAATGAGGATGATTCTGTTGATGAGGAAGATATCGATGACCTATTGCCTGTCGAGTTCCCGTCTTTGACCTCTCATGGCGCGTTGGCAGCATCGTCATCCAGAAAGGCCGGGAAGACATGGGCTCACATGGTCGATGTCGATAAGGGAATACCAAACTTCCGCGAGCTTGTTCCTGACATGGCTAGGGATTGGCCATTTGAGCTTGACACCTTCCAAAAGGAAGCTATATATCACCTTGAAAGCGGTGACTCTGTCTTTGTTGCAGCACACACTTCGGCTGGAAAGACTGTGGTCGCAGAGTACGCAATTGCTCTGGCATCAAAGCACATGACAAAAGCCATTTACACGTCACCAATCAAAGCATTGAGTAACCAAAAGTTCCGGGATTTCCGCGATACGTTTGATGACGTCGGTATCTTGACGGGTGATGTACAAATTAACCCCGAGGCTAGTTGTTTGATTATGACAACTGAAATCCTCCGAAGTATGCTGTATCGCGGAGCGGATATCATTCGTGATGTCGAATTTGTTATTTTTGACGAAGTTCATTATGTTAATGACTTAGAGCGCGGTGTCGTGTGGGAGGAAGTCATCATCATGCTTCCTGAACATGTATCACTCATTCTTTTGTCCGCTACAGTTCCAAACACATATGAGTTTGCGTCGTGGGTTGGTAGAACCAAAAAGAAGGATATCTACGTCATCAGCACTCCCAAGCGTCCTGTCCCTCTTGAACATTATCTTTGGGCGGGCAAAAATATTCACAAAATCGTAGATTCTAACAAGAACTTCTTGGAGTCCGGCTGGAAGGAGGCTAACCTAGCCATGAGGGGTCCCGATAAGAATAAAGAGTTGGCTTCAAATAACAACCGCGGTGGTAATTCCACACAACGTGGTGGTCGCGGAGGCCCGCAAGGTCGTGGTGGTAGAGGTGGTGGTCGGGGTGGACCCCAACGCGGTGGCCGTGGGGGTTCCGCTCCACGTGCTAGCCATAATCCGGGTCACATGGGCCGAGTTGGTCGTCCTGGTGGTTTCACGTCTGCTGCCCAAGATCGTACATTGTGGGTGCATCTTGTTCAGTTTTTGAAAAAGGGAAATCTCTTACCTGCTTGCATATTTGTTTTCTCCAAGAAGCGATGTGAAGAGAACGCAGATGCACTAAGCAACCAAGATTTCTGCACGGCCAAGGAAAAGAGTGCAATTCACATGATGATCGAGAAATCAATTGCTCGTCTCAAACCCGAAGACCGCACGCTTCCGCAAATCGTCCGTCTTCGCGAGCTTCTTGGGCGCGGAATTGCTGTCCATCATGGTGGTCTACTTCCCATTGTCAAAGAGTTAGTTGAGCTTCTTTTCGCTCAAACACTAGTCAAGGTTTTGTTTGCCACGGAAACCTTTGCTATGGGTTTGAACCTTCCGACTAGAACTGTTGTGTTTTCGGGATACAGAAAGCATGACGGACATTCGTTCCGAAACCTCTTACCTGGTGAATACACACAGATGGCGGGTCGTGCAGGTAGACGTGGTCTAGATACTGTCGGGTCCGTCATCATCGTGGCTCCTGGTGGTGACCAAGCCCCTCCCGCTGCAGAGCTACGCACTATGATTCAAGGTCAAGCATCAAAACTTCGCTCACAGTTCCGACTGACGTACAACATGATTCTGAATCTGTTGCGAGTGGAAGCCTTGAAAATAGAGGAGATGATTAAGCGCAGCTTCTCTGAACATGCCACCCAACAACTGCTTCCTGAGCATGAAAAGGCCGTCAAATTGTCCGAGGCTGATCTAGCCAAGATCAAGCGCGCTTCGTGCGATGTATGCGATCCCGTGATAGACGACTGTCATGCGGCTGGCCAATCTTACCAGCAAAGAACTTCTGAAATCTACACAAAGCTAATCAACACCCCTCTTGGGAGACGTGTGTTCACTCCTGGAAGACTGGTTGTTTTCGAACATGAAGGCATCAGAACGTTCGGTCTTTTGGTCAAGTACGGCAAGCTTAAACCTAACGACAACGAAAACCCCACTGTCCTCGTGTTGGTCATGCGTCCGCTCCGCAAGACCCGTGATTCTACTGATATATTACCCTGCTTGCCTGCCTTTTTTCCTCGTTTCACTCCCTTTTTCAATGAGAAAAACAAACAATATTTCCAGGTTTGTAATGTCACCATTCCGGTAGGTGATATTCGCTGCCTCACGAAAACCGTTCTTTCGGACGTTCTTCCTGCCATTTACAACGGTGGTAAAGCTTTCGAGGTAGCTAGGGCTAGCCTCATGCGCTATACACGCTCATGGGACCATGCCTTCATGGAGACAGACCTTCAAAAGGTCCGCGATCTTGCCATATGTGATCTTATTCGGGAGAGATCTTCTCTTGAGCGAGTGGCCATTGCAGACTGGTCATCGGTTTGCCCAGATTTCATCAAGCATGTAAGTCATCGCCTTGTGTGGCCCAAAATATTGTTAATTTTCTAACATCCTTATTCTATTTAGTATGCCATGTGCCACGATCAATGGTTGATTCGTGAGAATATCAGTCAACTCCGCCAAGCTATGACTGACCAAAATCTCCAACTTCTCCCCGACTATGAACAACGTATTCAGGTGCTCAAGACCCTCAAGTTTATTGATGAGGACACAAGAATCCTGTTGAAAGGCAAGGTGGCTTGTGAGATCCACTCTGGAGATGAGCTTGTTTTGACGGAGTTGATTCTGGACAACGTCCTAGCAGATTATGAGCCGGCGGAAATTGCGGCGTTGCTGAGTTCGTTTGTGTTCCAAGAGAAATCCACTCAGGTTCCCAATCTCACTCCTAGTCTTGAAAAGGGACGCGATATTATTGTTGCCATCGGTGAAAAGGTGAGCAACATTCAAGTTGCTTATCAGGTGATCCAATTGTCAGATGAGGTCAATGACTTTGCTGCCCCGGCCAAGTTCGGATTGGTTGAAGTCGTGTATGAGTGGGCGCGGGGTATGAGTTTCAAGAACATTACCAATCTCACTGATGTTCTTGAAGGTACCATTGTTCGGACTATATCTCGATTGGATGAGGTCTGTCGTGAGGTCAAAAATGCAGCCAGAATCATTGGAGATCCTGAGCTTTATCAAAAGATGCAAACTGCACAGGAGTTGATCAAGAGAGATATCACAGCTGTGGCGAGTTTGTACATGTAGGTTATCTTAGTTCATAATATTACTTTTGTCCTTCCCATTTGCCTATTCAAGAGTCTTTTGAGTGCATGTCCATGAATGTGTGAAAGTTGAAACCCGATATATATGTATGTCACTGATGGAAGTTATCCGTCAATATATACCTAATGCAAAATAAAACCCAACAACTCCTAACGCCCAGCTGAAAAAAAACACCATGGTGAAAAGTATGAAAACCGGGTATCGCATAAAATCTGATGCAATTGTATGCCCGCGATTCAAAGTGCATCCTTAGGCGCGCAGGGCCCGAAGGCGTTGCTGAAGCTTATCCTCTTCCTCGGCAGTTGGCTCGTTAGACTGGGGCTCGGTGGCAATAGGAGCGTGGCTGTTGAGTTCGGCGTTAAGTTCCACACCAGCATCGTCAGCAAGCTTTCCGAGAAGCTCGTGGACGGCATCTTCGGTGACGTTGGAGCTGGTGCTCTGGGTTATAGCGTCCTGGTAAATGCCGTTGGACATGGCGTATTCTTCGTTCTGCGAGCGGAATTGTTCGAGGGTGGCCATGGTCTATCGGGGTATCGGTGGTTAGTCCATCGGCGCAGGTGGCTATTAAATAGATGGTGTCGAAAACTTACACGCTCTGGGTTCATGCTGCGCTGGGCAACGGACATGGTCCGTGAAGACTGTGCCATCATGGTGGTCATCCGGTTCATGGCGTTGTTGGCCTGGATTTGCGCGGCCGAAAGCTCAGCCATATCGGCCATCTGGTCCATCTGGGCGGCAAGAGCCTGCTTGGACAAGAGAAGTTGCGCCTTGGCGTAGGCCTTTTGGGTTTCGCCCTTCTTGAGAAGTTCTTGGATCTGCTTCTTCAGAATGGGGTCTTGCTTCGCGGCTTTCTGCGCCTCGCGGCGCGCCTGCTTAGCCTGGAACTGTATTATGCGATTAATGGTTAGATGATGATGATGGCGCAAATATATGGAATGATGGTACTGACACGGGCGTTGAACTCGACTTGCATGTCGCGAGCTGCCTGTCTGTTGCTCATTTTGGCGGTTGGTTTAGAATGGAAATTTAGAAATAAATTCGGGACGGGTTTGGATAATCCAAATGTTCAATATTCGAGCTGATGTATTTGCGATGCGCCAGTGACGTAAATAATATTAAATTAAGACGGCAAGATGACGCAAGGTGGGGTTAAATGCATTGGTCCTTAAGCATATCCATGCTGCCTAGCTAGGTTTTTGCTTAGTCACATGGAGTATCGATAAGACTTGTTGTTTATTTCTACATTTATTGTCTGGTTGGCGTATCGATAAGGGTTACATTGGGTTTTCATGTAACCCTACCATTGGACTTTTGCTGAATCACATGCATTTCAGAAACACCAAAAATGAAGTTACGTTTATCAATTTGACCCTGGCTACACGAGTGTAAATCTGCATATCGTATGTGAACATATGTATGCACATACCTACACATGTACAGAACCTCGAGAATGGTTTCACTGTACTCTATCTCAAAAGCGGATGTTGACAGTGACATTTTTTTCTCGATTCAAACTCATGGCATGTAAATAGGGTTGCCAATTGTTGTCTTGAATAGAAACTCCCATGCGATGAATATCCAGAAGTTACGTTGACACACCATCATATCATGATGTTAACGACATACATAAGTACAGCAGTATTGAATGGATTTTGAACGAAGGTAAAGTGCGCTTGTGCCCAAAACACTTCACCGCTACTATGTATGTGTTGGCTAGTTTAGTAACAATGGCACAATCATTGTCACACTGGTTTGGCGAAAATATGTGTGTATACATGCAGTACAGCAATCCCTCAGAGCAGCCCACCCACTTACTTACATACTACACACAAAGGTTGCGTATATTTCCCAGTAACCGAATCCTGTATCATGCAATTGAGACGAACGAGCAACAGAGAAGTGTATATAGAGGATACGAAAGAGTGGTTGCTTTCACTTGGGCCTCATCACACACGTCGATGTGTTCACATGTATGCATACACACAATGTGAAAATCGACAGGAACGCAACAGTGAACCAGTACATATGGAAGGTAGTTGTGTTTAGAGTGAATATGGAGACGAATCTGCATTTCAAACAGAATCAAGATAGACAACCATTTGCTTCGGAGAGACAGGGCGAAGTTCAGGAGATGTGGTGGGGTGTTACTCCTCGCCCCCACATTTCGAGGTGTGGGTGAAACTTTCAAGCACATCAGGTTAATGCAATTGAATTACTGACCGGACGACAGAGCTAAGAACTAGCTCCGGGGTAAAGTGGACGAGCGACGAATATATGTATGTACATATGTATGTCTGTACATGGAGAAAATGGCTGTAGACGTTGCATGTTGATGCGCTCTTCGATAGGTATGTAGTTGATGTTGTAATCGTGCCTGTGTGGTATAAATAGGACGAACCAAACTATTTTGGCACCTTTCAAGGATTAAACGGTTGGCTGATATGAAGCTAAAAAGACATCGGAAAGACAAACCAAAAATGTCTGGTACCGAATGGTACGGAATCAACGGAACACGCCTCTTTGTCAACCCCACTAGAGCCCCGGTTTTGGGATTTGAAAGAGTCTGGTCTAGACAGCGCGGATAAAATAGAGAAAACCGGTACGATACGACTATTTGAGGTGTTATAGATTTAGGAGCTTAATCTGACTTCAATAGTGTATCCGTAGGTACAGATGGCAGATATAGGCACCTCGATATGAATATGTGTGTATGCTCTATACACTGCTAGATATACGATTCGAGATTTATAGAATCTAACCCGTGGTGATGGGAATTCTTCGGTCATAAAAGTGTGTTTATAGCCAAACCAGAAGATACCATCGTTAGCTGACGACTTGGCAATCTGATAAACATCCTAGATAGAAGCACTAGTGGGCTTCCTAAGTGGGGTGCGAGGCGGGGGACATTCGTGATGGCGGGGAGGGCAACTCTTTCCCCCTTGACAATCTAGAAACGTGCTCAGACAAACCACGGACACATCGGTTTTCGTTGGTTGTTTGTGTGTGTATAGCGAAGTGGGCCGCGCCATCTCTGTGTATGTACCGTACATATGAGGCTTGGACCTTTGTGGTGTTGGGCTGTCGGATTGGTCCGAAAGTAAGCAGACATTTTGATAGCCCAAATACCAACGCCAAGGGGACGTTGCACATTGCCCCTTTCTTTGACCCTCTATTCCCCCATCAATAACCCCACTCGGTTGTGTGTAAACTGTCTTGGTGGGTATTAAGTCACGCAGCTTCCGTTTCAAGGTCGAAGTTTGGCCACACAATGATGTGATTAAGATGACTGTATGGATGATAAGATATCTAGAGATAGCCATACACACATTTGTATTTGTGTATTAGGGTATATAAACGAACAATCACAAAATACATCATGACCGAAGCCTTTTGGTCAGAATAAGGACCATGATTTCCAACTGTCTATGTGGATTGAGTGTGGGGAATGAAACTGAGGGTTTGATGGCTACCTCGGATACTTGCCAACACATTGTACCATCTTAATCCGGATTCTGTCGTTGATTCTCGAAACAATGTCACTCAGATGTTCCGTCTCTTGGGCCAATCGACTGACGGCAATCGACAACACGAGGTTGGTTTCCTAAAGCATCGCTTGGTGGTGGTTTAACCCCACGTCAAGTCACACGTGCTATGACCTGACACACTAGAAGCCCTGTCACAGGAAGGTCTTCGTCTAGTTCTAATGAACTTGGCTTGTATGTACCGTGATGGAAGTAGTAGGCTCTGTAGTCAGAGCGTTTTGAAGATACGAGAATATAAGGCTAGTCTATAGCGCAAGACATAGAGAAACACCATTGGTAGTAAATCTTGGTTGCTATATATGCATGTGTATATATGCGGTATGCTGCAGGGCAATGTGGATGAATGCACTGAATGGTCAATAACCAACCAGACTTTGTGATTGAATAAATGTCGAAAGGGCGGTGGGCATTGAGGTAGGTCACATACAGTGTCCCCTGGGATCAGTAACACTCCGAACATTTCAACCGGATCAAATTACTGACGGAAGGAATGGTTGGATACGACCCGGCCGTTGACCGCCCTGGAAACACAGGATTTGCGACCCGCCATCCCGCTACACTCCGGTCAGATCAGCAAACATCCGAGTTTGAGAACATGCATGTAACTGGATGTCCATTTGTCGGCCACTAATATGAAATGAATGATCAGTCATTATGTGGCGGAGAGCTGTCTTCAAACAATGTACATACATACATATGTATGTTGTATGTATATATATATGCATGCGCACACATGGGACCATATCCTGGCTTATGAGGCGGCTATTCATAGTGCGTGTGTGTATATGGTGCTTTTGTTCATCACGGCTTTGGTCACTGATTCGCCATAAGCCACATAAGAAATACGCGATTGTGGCTCATGTCTATATACATTCGTATACATGAACTTTCAATATCCATTTTTGGCGACTCGTGAGCAACTCTTTGATGTCTCTAGTATTCGCCTATGGCGTAGAGACGACAGGGTCAATAGAAACTCGTGATAGGGAAAACCAACGACCTATTCAATCTGCATTTGCTGAGCATGCCGACCTATCGCACATAAATACGTGTGTACGGACGAGCTCTTAAGCTCGGCTCGCTCATCCTCATAGATTGCATGCTCTCAGGCCTCGTCTGGATGGTGGGGCCGCGTCTCTGAGCATGTTGCATGTTGCATACAGTGCGCAACGAAGTGCACTATTTCTGAGATATGCACATGTTGTAGTTCAGGGGGAAGGAGGAACAGGTGCTGCATCCCGCCCTCCAGGAGTTACGAATCCACTTGTCTCTTCTCCCTCCCACTATGGCGCATTCCAGCGCTAGTATTCAGTAGCCATGGCCCCGGTTTTCTATATTTCAGGGGGCCATACACAAGCTCTAGCCTCTGAAGATACACAGCCATTGGATAGTGCCACACCACGTTGTGCCTGAATGGATCCTGGCGGGTACTTGTGAATGTTAACATAGATGCGCATATCTATGGTACCTTTTGTTGCCTGAGGCCCTCATATCACACACGCCCCTGCGCCCCCAGCGCCAAGTACTTCCCTATTTGCGCGACCTTGGAGAGCAAACGTGTCCTCAATACATAAGGATGGCCAATCCCCAGCCAACATTCCTCTTGTCCTGGTCTGGAATTCCTCAAGCCAAGTGTCCTCTTCTCTTTGACAACTGCACTCTCTTTTAGTGCCTTGTGTGCTCACCGTTCATTCCATCTGCATCCAATCATTGGTGTTAACCCCAGCCGCTTAACCGATTCCTGCCATCTTCGACCCTGTTTAGAGCTTCGTTGCTGAGTCAGCTAGGCACCCGGATAAACAGTACTCTATTGAGTCCTAGTCACCAATCACATTGCATTGCTTCGATGATGTACCAAGTCTTTCTATAATTCAAATCCCCTTTGTTCTGATCTGTTTATAATCGCCGCCGAGGTATTCTTTCATAGACCTTTTGTTTATTTCGACACCTTTACACTTTCCAATTTACATTGAGATATCCTCATTTAACGAGCTACCTCTTCACCATAATTCCTTCCACTACTTCGCTATCTAAAACACACAACACTTTAACTGCTAGACCATGTCTTCAGAAAGCCCCATTATCAAGGTGGAGCATGGCACGGAGCTAATGACACTACCGACCGACGCATTTTCTCCGCTTTTTATGGACCACTCCACAAATAGCCCCAGTCCCGGCCAGGAGGAGACCGACTATATGGAGTCTATGTCTCCTGAGTCTGTCATGGATGACCGCCCGCCCGAGGACGTTGTTCTCGCTGCCTTGGCCGCAAGTCTGTCCGCCGGTGATATCGCTACCGCCGTCGCCGCTTCCGCCACTGCCACCAACGATGACGATAGCGGCGAGAAGAGGCCCGTCAAGAAGAGGAAGTCTTGGGGCCAGGTTCTTCCTGAGCCAAAGACCAACCTTCCACCAAGGTAAGTTTCCCCGTAGTTTATGAATATCCCACCATTGATCGTAGTTCTGACATGGGGATCCGTAGAAAACGTGCCAAGACCGCCGACGAAAAGGAGCAGCGTCGCGTCGAACGCGTCCTGCGCAATCGTCGCGCCGCCCAGTCTTCTCGCGAGCGCAAGCGTCTCGAGGTTGAGGCTCTTGAGCGCCGCAACAAGGAACTGGAGACCCGTATCACTCTTGTTGAGCGCGCCAACCAAATCCTCATTGAGGAGCTGAACAAGCAGTGCAAGAACGGGGCCACTCCATCACCAGTTATTGAGGCGCTCACCTCTTCCAGTGCTCTCACCATGTCTTCCAGCATGTTTGATAGCGAACAGTTTACTTCCGAATCCGCTGCCAACGTGACGCCTGTCACCGAGGTAGCCAACGTTTCTTCGACTACAGTTGATCCTGCGTCTCTTTCCCCCGTCTCTACCGCCGCTGATGCGACCAAGCCTTCACAGTCTGTTTCCCAACAGGCCGCTACTGGTTCTATGAGCACCATCATGGCTGCCCCGGTAAATGTTAACGAGTCCGCCGACATGACACAACGTCCTGCTGCGATGTTGTGCGACCTGCAGTGTCAGTCGGCCGCCACGTCTCATTTGCCGAGAGCCTCGATGCCAGTGCCCAGAGCCTCGCGACCTTCACAACTCCACAGCCTGTTGATAGCGTCTTCGGCGCTGCTTTCAGTATGCAAGAGACCATTGACACAGATAGCTATGTCATTGAGAACGGGTTCCCCTCTTCCCCCGACACCATCGATATTGACTGCAACAGTCTGGCTGGTGACGCGTCCCTCTACACGGACATCTACAACATTAACGACTTTGTTTTCCTCGACCAGGGATGCACCGTCGATTCGTCTGCCCACGGCTCAGGCCTCGCAGCGGAGACGGAGCTCGCGTTCGCGTTCCCGGACTCTGAGATTCACAACCCTTCGCAAGATTTTAACCTGCAGCCCCAGTCTGGCGCGTCCACTTCAGGATGCGACGATGGCGGTATTGCGGTTGGTCACTAAGAAGGGTAACGTTGATCAGATTCTGGAACGCGATACGCTTTCTTCCGATTTCCTGCGCGAGGACCTTCCGAACCGTTCGGGCACATGGATTAGTGGCGCATCTCTCCCGTCTAAGGAGGTATTGTTGACGATGTTGTGGGTTCTCCGCCTGGAGGAAAAGAGACTTGAGTGTGGCACATCTCCAGCAGGTAGCCCTGCGACGGCGATGTCCACGCCAGAATCTCGACGTGAGCCATTGGTGTCGGCCAACTCTACTACGGCCACCACTAGTATGTTGTAATTGGGGAATCTATGATTGTACAGGTGAGGTAACCTCTAATATTTTCTAAGCTGCGGGACTGGCTCCTTGCGACTTTTGGTTCCCTCACTTGTCAACTCTTTGACAAAGTCGAAGAAACGTTGCTGCCTTACTCTTTGGCATTCAAGCTGGCTCGTATCTTCATATTCGCTTCGTTTGTTGATTATTTTGTATGTTGTTTATCTTTTGGATTGTTTCTTGGTTCAGTCAGAGTTGCGCGCTCTTGGTTAGGGGGTCACACCCCTCATTGTTTTTGTTTTTATTTGGGTTTTATATTACTGGAGGGTTTTTGGGGGCGTCTCTGGCATTGAGACTCATGACTTCTTTTCGGGCATAATGGCTCCTTTTCCTTTGTTTCCTTTTCGGAAATCTTGTTACAAAATACTCATCCCCAGCAGCCACCATGGAGATGACTGCTGGGGAACATATTAGACGTTTTCTGCAAGTCACTAAAATAGTGGCCAGATACAATAGAATTTCTCATGACTACCTTTTTCATTCAAGATTGATATGTGCACCTTTATCTGTGAGTTCATGATGTTGTATTACTGTGAAGTCTTGTCCAATTTTCTACGCCGTACACATATACATGCATAGGCGAGCTTTTATGGTGTGGGGCATAAAGTATGGATGACTAGACAGAAATCGGTTGTCTGATGTTTCTGACACGATCTCGGAAAGTTTCCATAAATAGTGTGTTTGCTGACACACCTTATTACTTCAAGTTATGTATGTAACATACTGTGATCTACGCAACCAAGTGAGGTCGACTTGGCGATAGAATATCAAGTATAAGAATCAGCCTTACCTCAAATTTCCATAGTATGGACTTCTCTTTTTTTCTTTTTTGTTTTCTATCCAGGAGATCCGTGTCTATCCTATCCGCTCCTCGGCCACTTTAGCCTATTTCCACACACACGTGCCCCGTCTCAGGGTCACAATCGACTCTTAAACCCGCAAACAACTGTACATAGAGTGAGTTGTCTAACGCTTTGATATCTAGATGACCACGCCCATATTTGACTGGCCCTGATGATTGATTCAAAGGCTGCAGGTGTGGGTGGGTGCGACATTGAGGTCGTGTTTTAGAATGGCGTGCAGGGATGCATCTTTTGAAGTGACATTGACGGGACATCCTGAATATCGCCAAGAAGCAGGGGAGCACTTTGGCGTTGTTTGAGGTGAGATCGAAGCGACTATCGGATATTTAGCAATGAAGTCATGGCGGAAGGCTGAACATAGTTAAAAGGAGCTTGACTGGCAATGTTCGTCCGTCTTAGAATGTCTTACCTTTTGCTCCACCATCCCCACAATCGGGCTATACTGGTTATCATTCATTCGTTCTACGCATCCATTCCCGCTCCTTGAAATCAACTCGAAGTTGGGATTTTACATTCGTTCCATTAATTTGATTTAATCAATCGTCTCATATACTATATTCTATTCATTTTCATTCAATCCACAAACAATAAATATCGCCATCATGAAGTTTTTCACATTAGCCGCACCCGTGCTCCTTGCCAGCCAAGCTATTGCAGACACCCTTCCGTTGCGTATCATGACTTTCAACATCCGCTACGAAACTTCTAGTCTTGAAGATGGCGAGAAACCTTGGAATGACTGGCTCTGTGGAATCTGGAAGGACCGTTGCCGTGGCCGTAAGGTTGCCGCTCAAATTGAGTCTACCGCTGCCGGCGCTGCTTCAGGTGGCGCGGCTGTCATTGGTCTTCAGGAAGTCCTTCACGGTCAACTTGAAGATATCCTCAGTGACATTGGTGACGAGTGGTCATACATTGGTGTTGGTCGCGACGATGGTAAAGAGAGTGGTGAATATGCTCCTATTCTCTACCGCCCGGATACCCTTAAGGTTGTCTTCAGTGAGGTTAAATGGCTGTCGGAAACTCCCGATGTTGTGTCATATGGCTGGGGTGCAGGATCTCGTCGCATTGTAACCCTTGCTGTCTTTGAACACATTGCCACCGGCCACCGGTTCATCCATGCCAACACGCATCTAGATAACGTCAGCTCTGAGGCTCGCAGCAAGGGTATCATGGTTGCTGTTAGCCGCATTATTGCCGCCCAAGCTACCTACGGTCCTCTCGGCGTTTCCTTGACCGGCGACTTTAACTCTGCCCCAGGCGGTGATGCCTACAACACATTGAGCGGAACTGGATACTTTGCCGATGTATACAACCTGGCGCCTTCTAGCGCGCACATTGGAACCCTGGGGAACACATACACCGGCTTCCAAGCCGGTCTTACTACCTCCAGAATTGACTTCATCTGGCTAGGCAATGCTACTAACCAGCCATACACTGCCACTCGCTATGAGATTATTGATAACGTTGTTGACGATATTTACATCTCTGATCATCGTTTGACCATGGCCGATTTCAACCTGGCTGTGTAAATAATGCAAAATGACCATGACCGGAGAGTTCCAAGGGAGATATCAGCTTAATGTAGTATGTACGTCTATTGTCTCAAATAATGAAAAATTATCCATATTATTGAAATCATCATCGTCTTACTTTGACAGTTGCCAAGAAAATGTGTACCGTTGAAAATGAACAAGAAAGAAAAAGAAAAAAACACTTAACCCCATTTTACATTTACACAGTATCGCGCTTATGAATGCCGATGTGAACCATATGCTAGTCTATGAGCGCGGGTGTTAGTGTCGATTAGCCGTTTCTTATTGGCTATCGATATAAAGTTACCGAGCCGTTATCAAGTGTTCGCTTAGATCTCGTATACGCCATCGGTTCCAAAGGGAACTTACCACCAAACTAAGACATTGGCCTACCTGCCATTTAGAACCAAAAAAATAAAAGTCTTTGACGATTGACGAATTCGAGCGATTTCATCACATTCTATACATGTACATACAAATAAAAGATTTGGTATCATATTGAAAACTTTATTTCTTCAATTTTTTTTTTCACGCTGTGATACACGCTTCGTGAAAGGCCCACTAATCTAAATCCGTAAGTTACACATACATACATACAGAATATCGTGTTAGTCGGCCAGCGTCGTCATCCCCGACGGAAAGGATCCCGTGTCCAGGCACCAAAATTTTGTTCATCACCTTGTATAGTATTCAAATTGATAGTTGGATAGTGTCCAATCTATTATTTTTGTTTGGCATATTCCAGTTTATTTGTGATTTCAAGATATATCAATCACTGTGTTAGTATATAAAACCCCGCACCCTTTATGACCATCATGACGAGAGTTGTGGCTGGTGGAACTTCGGTGTCATAGTATAATCATTATATGCGCAGAACAATGTGGATGGGCATAGTTTCACTACTGTGTTTACATTCCGGCTGCCTAGTATTGCGACAATTACAACTTCGAAGCTACTCTAGCTTCATCACATTAGCATAGTAGGCGACGCGGGGCATCTATCACAGCCACCGGGTCATTATATACGATGAACGGGTTCACACGCTAGTAATGGCGAAGCAAGAGGCACAGAGTCCTTACACATGTCCAATGCAGGTCCCAAGTTGGTGACATTGTACTTGGAGTATGAAAGGTCTATTTCTGTATTGCTTCATTGATACATGCAGGTACTATTATGCACCCCATAAAAGAAGTTACAATGGGATTTCTCTCGTCCCTAAATCACCTGGTTCGCAGGAACACATCAAGTTTAATGCATTTTATGTATTTAAAATGGATTCTCGCGGCAAACCATGCATACATATGTATGGGCAATTTGATTTGCCGAGGATATGACTCGTTCATGTACGAGAGTTCCTTTAGGCATCGATTTAGTAACTGGCGTTTGGAATTTTGCCCATATGCCATGGATTCCTTTTATTGTCACTACATTGTGTGAGACACACAGTTGTAGGATCTAGATCTAGACCGTTAACAAAGCCGCGTTTGTTTCGTATCGAGGCTGGTTGGGTTGTCCCGGCGTCGTTGACATATAGACTAATTTCTAGTAGACGTAGGCTGCCATATGAAGGTGTCAGGTCGTACTAAAATATGAGACCCTTTGTATGCCCTAAATAGTTCTTCATTCCGAAAGCCCTGTAGTTTCCCCTGGCGGTTCCTGCTACTAAGTGGTAGCGGAT
The DNA here is from genome assembly GCA_002018275.1 of Huntiella bhutanensis. Lineage (NCBI taxonomy): Eukaryota > Fungi > Ascomycota > Sordariomycetes > Microascales > Ceratocystidaceae > Huntiella > Huntiella bhutanensis. The sequence goes on from MJMS01000094.1 coordinate 35,489, forward strand.
GTTCTAACAAGTGACAGATCCCCCGGAGACCCACTCTCGGCCCTCTACAGTCCAAAGTAATTCGGCAGCCTATTCTATCAGCTCCGCTTTGGACAAGGTTCATTCCACTTTGAGTTGTTCGCCCGTAACCTTATTCGAGGTAGGCGACATGTTATCCAAGCCAACATCACAAATCGCTGAGAGAAGATGCAAACATATTTATATCATCCTGCCATGTTCCATTATAGAGAGACTGTAGCTAGTGCTTCACCTCATCTCTCATTTGCCTCGTATAATTATACGAAAAATATTCGCTTGCCTATTGCAACTATCTCTTTTTGCATTGTGTCCCTCAGCCCTGAAATCCATCCACTTTGAATTTCGCAACATAAAGCTTACCCCGCCGTCATAGTTCTTTGCCGCCATTGCTAACTTCCGGCAAAGTCTTCTCGTTTGTTTTCTGGTTAATCATCAGCTGCGTGGGATCCAGGGGCGTATACCCATCGGGACTGTTCCGACCTAGTCACACTCCCGGACCACTGTGAGGATAGTGGTCACTTGTTAGACTTCACTACTACGTTCCCAGCAGCCAATAAGGCTGCACCAGTCGCCCGTCATTCCCTACGATTCGCCATCGCCAAACCCGCCTTCTGCTTCGCAGAAGCGTGGTAAGTCGGCATCCCGCAGATGGCACCCCAAGACCCGCACTGGTTGTGCAACATGCAAAGCACGGAAAATAAAGGTACGCATGTTTGAAGGCTTTACTCGAGGTTATCTCCGGGGCGTTTAAATCCAGTAGCATGCACGGATATAGTCGAGGATATGGCCTTGGAAAACGTGGGAATCAAACTACGGCAACTAACATTTATACTCAAATAGTGTGACGAACAAAAGCCTCAGTGTCAAAATTGCATACGACATGGTGTCACTTGTGCATTTGTCACGACAGCGGAATCCTCTCGGCAAGGTTCCGCTTCAGCACCGGATACTGGCACGCCTACGAGTGGTCCACCAACTCTCAATTTACTAGATTTAGAGTTGCTGCATCACTATTGCTATCACACCGGACATACCCTGACGGTGGATAAGACGCTAAATGAATTCTGGACGAATTCAGCAGTCACTTTGGGGTATGACTGCGATTTTGTAATGCGTGGCATGTTGGCGTTGTCAGCCATGCATCTGGCATCCAAGGTTCCAGACCGTGCAGACAGTCTTGTGACGGCATCAATGATCCATTACAATCTTGCTTCTACAGCAGCTATGGAGCTGATACCTGCAGCTGGTACTGGAGATGGCGAACGACTGTTTGTATTTTCAGTTTTAACTGTTTACCTAGGTAAGCCCCTCCATGACTCCATTGGCTGAATCATTGTTACACAGTACTCCTGTGTGACGAGCTGAACATGTCTAACGCAATAATGTTTACAGTTCTTTCCAACTCTCAGTCCATTAAAGATGCCTTTGCCATCGGCGATGAAACAGCCCCAAACTGGATGGTGCTTTTCAAGGGTACAATGCACCTCGCCACATCAATTATCCAGACGGGAAATGACTCCATTATCTTACCAGTTGTTGCACGTTCCCGTGAACGATTCAAGTTTCTCGATATGGAATGGGAAATGCCATATTTAGATCACCTACAGATGTGTCTTGATGCATGGTCAACATCACCACAGGCGACAGATCCTTCACTTGTCTCGATTTACTATCGAGCTGTAAGGCTACTCCGCAAATCATTTGGAGTGTTCTTTTATATTGAACAGAAACGGGATCTCATCGATGTGTTTGTCTGGATGTCTGTAGTTTCTTCTGACTTTATGCCTTTGTTGGTTTCAAAAGAACCGCCACAGGAAGCTCTAGCAATCTTTTGTTATTTCAGTATGCTTTTGAGGAAAGTCGATGGTCAGTGGTGGTTGGACAGATGGGCAACTAACCTTTTGCCTCGTATCTATGAACTACTAGATGTTGAACATCGTGGATGGATTATAATGCCACCGGGCGTAACTATGGATTATAATAGCTCTACGGCTGATATGGGGGCAAGTTCGCAGAGCTCAAGTGGACTAAATTGATTGTTGTTTGGTGGGAACATTTGTCAACATATACCTGGTTAATAGATAGCGCTGTATTTTGTCTTTTTTGTTTCATTTTTATTCGCGTATTATTGAATCTTTTTTTTTCTCCCTTTTAGTTCTCATATTGATTGATCACTTTTATCACTGTGGATTCTTTTGTCTTTGATAAATGAAGAACTTCTATTATTGAGACCTTCAAAAAATTGTAGAAACTGGCTTAGCCAAGACTTCTAATCTATAACAACAAACTATAGAAAAACAAGAGACATCGATGTGACTGCAAACTTAATGTAACAAATGAAAATCAAACAAAACAAAGGAAAACTGCCAAAAAGATCCCGAACCCAGCCTGTGAAAACAGTAAAAAAGGAAAAACCTCAAAAGATAAACCATCCCCTAGTGGGATGACAATTTATGAAAACTCCCCGGTACCAAATACCAATCATGGTCTTGGAGAAACTACTTCCTTTCCAGAATAGCTATCATCACCCAGTCCAAAGACTTCCCACCATCCTGCCTCTGTTGCTTCGGGGCCTTGTATCTAGACGTTGTACTTGGGGCGGTTCTCCATCTCCTCAAGCATGGTGTCGTGGGATCCAGGGATCTCGCGGCGCATGGAAGCCTCCTTGCCCTCGAGCTGGTTGACATATCTGACGATGAAGATGGCCATGACGGAAGCCATCAGAGCAGCGTCAAAGACATAGATGGGCCACTCGTTGGCCATGAGGTAACCGTCAGTGCCCTGGATGTACTCGACAACACGGTAAAGAGATCTGACAAGAATGAGAGCGGAAGTGACGTAGAGGACACCCATGTACTGCTTCCAGGGGACGGCACCGGAGAGAGAGACACTGGTGGGGTTCGAGTTGAGGCGCATGTGGAAGACAACCGAGACAAGAACGAAGACACCGAAGAAGAGAATCTGGACAAAGAGACCACCCAGGATGATCTTCTGACCGAGGTCGGCCTTGCCACCAGATGACATCATACCACCACCAGTGGACTGCATGAAGAACGACAAGAAATCACCGAGGACGAAGACCTTGGTAAGAAGGGTGACCTTGATGGGTGACAGGCTCTCAGCACGGACGGTGCGGATAAGACGACCCAAGATCATGTAGATGGAGGCGGCAAACAGAGAAGGAGCAAGAAGGATACCGAGGGATTGGACGACATAGTATTTGACGACAGTGGGGTTGGAGTGACCGAGGGCTCTGCCAATGAAACCGGCAATCTCGACTATAGTGATGAGAATGTTAGAAGAATGTACAATGTAGAGTGATGATAGTTCGGAGTGTGTACTTACAGATACCACCAATGGTGAAGGGAATGAAGTAGGTAGACTTGAAGCGGATGATGTTCACAATGTGAAGAACCGTGAGAATGGCAAAGATAGCCACAAAGGCGCCGGCAGCGGGCAGCGAAGGAGTGTAGTGGTAAAGGACGTAGTCAGACATTTTGAAGAGATGTTGTTGAAAGTCGAAAGTAAAAATAAAAAAAAAGTAGTTGCGAAGATATCGATCGATGACTTTATAAAGACGACTGGGAAATGGCTACCTGAATAGGCAACTTATATGTGTGACACTGAAGTGTAGTCGAAAAGGGAAACTGCAGGGATGTCGATGAGGATGATAATCAATCAAGAAAAAATTGAAGTGAAGGCGGAAAGAGAAGTATTTATGAGAAGACTGTTGTTGAGACTGTTGTGAGTGAAGACAAAAAAAGAAGTGGTAAATATTGTTCAATTCTGTCCGGCATATATATTACTTTTCCTTTGCTCCGAATAGAGATATGTTTATCATCTACCGTCGCTTGTGGCATGGGCCTCGTTTAGGTTCGTATATACACGCCCACATAGCCATAGGTAGCGCAATATGCATTCGCATAGGCCTCGTACAGCCAAGATTCCGCCAAAGTACGGGCGGAACAGAGACTTACAATGTCGGAGCTAGTTCATCCTAAGGTGCTAATCTGTGCTGCCTACAGCAATGCATGCAAAGTAGCTGTTACAAGAATTTCTGGAAAATAACATGGACTTTGGTTGATGCCTAGGCTTATCAAGGGGCGGGGGGGGTACCGTTTAGAAACCAAGGGGGTGGCTCACCGGATGTCACCGTCAGCCGCAACCCCACAGACAACTTTCTAAGTAAAGTTGTGATCGCCTGTCGGCTAGGTGTTCTGTGATCCAGAGTACCACGTCTGTTGACGCCGCAAGATAAGCTTGCTGTAAAGACTGCCCGAGAATAAGCAAGTGGCTCTGATGTTTTGGTGTTCGTTTACAATATATCAGTTGTCTGATCAACTGCTTACGTCGATGGATGTAGATGCTTATGAAAACAGGAGAGTAAACTTGGCATCTGTTCCATCAAACAACCTGACACCGTCCGATCCAGACTTCATTGAAACTGGGAACCTAAGGTTTGGCACGAAGTTATCTTGGCATATACGGGCCGCTTACAATATATTCACCGGCAGCCTATAATATTCATGGGTTGAACCATGCTCCTGTCACCTTCTTCCATTAACGAAGCGGCTATGTCAAATGTACAAAATGTATACATAGAATCGTTTAACCTCGTACAAACTTACAACACACCACTATCTACGTAAGACTCGGCATACTACGGCAACCCCTGGTAGAAGTTAGAGAATACAACAACAACAACAACTACGGCAACCCCTAAAGCATTTCATCCCTTTGAAAAGAAAAAAAAACGTCCTTTGGTATCTTTAGGCTCTCACTATACACCCGATCAAGTATCGACTCAACAAGTTTCCTGCCAAGCGTGGTCGTTTGTCTTGAAGCAGAGTTTGATGGAACAAAGATCCTTGTCAATTTACCGCGTATACAAGGGTATCAACTTTTTCGATCTGACAGGGCATGTAAGACGGAACAACATTAGCCATGTGGGAAGTCCAGGACTAAGCATTTAGGATTCTCTCCAATTGTACAGACATGGCATACACGCGCACATTGGTCTTGAGTTTATTATGCTGCCTACTTAAAATACCATCCGTGTGTCATAATTACTTATGATACTCACACTTCCGGCAAAGCGGGACGTCATCAAAAGATGGCTTAACATTTGTCCAAGCTCTGTTAAACTATTGTACATAGATGCGATCAATGTATTAAATGTTCTAGAAGATCGTAAAACTGGCTATGCTCGTAAAACCGACAGGGTTGATCAAACAAGTAAGCCAAGTCAAACCCTATCAGTAGTTCCTGGACTTTTATACTTTTTACCTCCTTTTCAATGTTTAAAATTCCTTAGCTTTAGACAGGAAGGATGACTGCCATCGAACCAGCGCTTACTCCGAGTCCTTGAAATGCTGACACGCTACCGGCATGCTAAATTTTCCGCCACCACAATAAACGATCTTTAGACATCTGCCTAGACAAAACCTAAAACTGGGTGTAGCCGATCTAGACCAGAAAATTGTGTATCACGTAACCACACTAACCCCACATCCCGGACAAAGACATCCCACAGAGCCGCGCCATCGACGATACAACACATCTACCAAGACATGCACAGGAGACATTTTTCCTGGCTAAAACATCTGCAATAGGCAACAATTATCTGGGAATCCCGATCGAACAATACCACCCACATTCCGTGAAGCCCCTTCCCTACGCACGAGGCGAAGAGTTCAGCCTATTGCGGGGATTGACGAAACTCCCGGGCCATGCGCACATATCCCAGACCAGATCGTTATGTTGAGATGTACATATGTACCACATGGTTCCAGATTCATGGGATGTTGAGATCCCGTGGTACTTGCTCTGGTGATTGTCCAATATACCCCACATTCCGGACAGGCACACAGAAACTTTGATTTATCTATGCATGTCTACATACCAGCTGTTTGCGTCAAATTCCAGGGCAATTGACAAACTCCTCATCATGCGTGTACATCAAGACTAGGAATGAGATAAATGTGATATATTTCTAGCAATAACACTGACATCGGTATGTTGCACCCGATAGCTATGGAATCGCCGAATCTGTGTCTGTTTGTACTGTTTGTTGTTGCTCCCGTCCATATAAGTCAAACTGGCCTGGATCCAGAATTGGATTTGATAGTCTGCGACTGATATACGCAGTATTGAAAAGTGCCAACTACTGGCTTTACCGACCAGCTAGTGCCAAAGCCCGGGAGGTACCGTTGATGTTGTGTAGCCTCACCACGTTCTGTTCGGGCATTGGACACACAGTGAGCCTAAGGTGGGCGTTTAAGCCTTGGAAATCCGTTCTTCATCCAGCTCCCGTTCAGCTTGAATGTAGTACTTAGCAGTATCAACACCATGTTGGTTATGGTTCACAAAGTTGAACCACGGCATGACGCCAAGGAACAAGGCCGAATAACGCGACTGCCTGGCAGAAACACCTTGGATGAAAGGTGACATTTCACTGTGGCCGTACAAGGGCTCACCGGTCTTGACCTTGTCTACCATTTCTCGCATGTCCATCTGCACTTCGCGGGAATTTTCGGTGGCACCGTAGAACCGTACTGAAAGGGTTGTCAATGTCTGTTAGCGTTCCAAGTTCTCTTTCATGGGAGTAGGAGGTCTAGTATCCACAGGGGCATCCCATGTTGTGTGTTTGATACCCGCCCACATCCCGACGCATGTCCCGCCAACGCAGTAGTGTCACCAAGAAATCGGATCGTCTGGTTGCTGTCATGGCAAAATGGTTCATCCTGCTAGGCTTCCAAATTGACATCGATATGGCGCGTGTTCATGATGCAATCATAAAGGGGTGTGGTTTATGCGGCTGGCAACCAGATCATGTACTGGTTATGACAAGGACTACTTACAGGCAGAACGTTGGTAGAAGTAAAGGAAGCCACCGACCACACCAATCGCCCCGGCGGTACGGAGGGGAAGGCCAAATCCACCCTTACCGACGTGTGACGGGGCAAATTTTTCCATGAAAAGAAGAGCGCCGGGCCCGAAAGCCGTGGCTAGAGCTCCGAAGGCATAATCAGAGGGCCGCGCATAACCGATCACCCGTTTGAAGTGACTATAGCATTGTAATTGCGGTTAGTTTACCGTGAGGCTCAGATCAACTACATTTTGACATGGTGACAAGATAATGACGCAAGTGCTGCACGGCGGCCATTCGGAACGGAAGTAAGTGCGGGGTACCGGAGACGTACGGGTCACTGTCTATGAGCTATTTCCACCCAGTTAGCTAAACAATCCAATATCGAGCATCATGTTAATGCCACCCGATTGACAAGCAAGTGGATATTTGCTCGGCGCAAGAGCGGTAGCGGCGGCACTCACTGGGTATGTCGATGGATAGACATTTGTCAGGATGAAGGTTTCGGGAGCCATTGTGTCGCTAAAGATCTCGGGAACTAGCGCGATAGCTTCAAATCGAATTGCGCCAGCCAATTATGGGTATTGAAGCAAGCAGTTAGCTTATCGATTGGGTCGCAAGATTATCGCAGGGTCGGGCTAGCGACTTTAGTAGCTTAAGCATGGCGACGAGAAATCGGGGACGTTCCCCCAGTTGGTATTTAACCAATAATTGGCCATCCACATCTACAACCCTACACGCCACATAACATAACCCTACCAAATAGTGAGCCACCCTATTTATCCTATTTGGGACATCGTGTTTAATGCGCGTCGTGATGTCCTCGACTTATCCGCGACTACACACTTGCCCTTTGACAATTACCGACCAAAATTTTGTCTCCCAACTGTGCTGCCATGGCTTCTTCACCTAGTGGCTTTGATCTTGAAAATTATGATCTTGATGACCCCCTTAACTTTGGTGGTGACCACGAGGATGCCCATAAAGATGGGTCTACTAAACCGACACAGGATATGATCGGTATCGACGACGACATACAACTCAAAAAAACTCGAGCCCCAGCAGTAAAACTTGACGAGAACAGGTGAGTAAACGAATCCCATCCCATACCTACTTCTCGAAAAGTGTAGTTAACGTGTAGTTTAGACTTTTGTCTGAAAATGGTATCACAAAACTACAAAGACGAGCCAAAAGAGTCAAGTTCAAGGGAAAGGGCCACGAATGGAGCGATGCATCAACTTTACTAAACATGTATCGTATGTGGCTTGACGATCTGTATCCCAAAGCCCGATTTGTTGATGCCCTGGGGATGGTTGAAAAAGTTGGTCGGAAGAACACAATGCTCAAAAAGCGCAGTGACTGGATAGAGGCAAGCACTCGCAAGTATGATGCTCTTGAGGCTGGAAACGAGATTATTAGACACGGAGAAGATGCATTCCCATCAATTGAGGATGAACCCACGACAACCATCCCAAAGAGAGCCACGCCCCCACCACAAGACCAAGATATGGTTGATGACATCTACGGAGCCTCACCAAAGAAAGTCACCAAAACTGTGGAGGTCGTATCCAAGTCACCTCCCAAAGAAGACGATGAAATTCCTGACTTTGATGACTTGGAGGCAATGATGGCCGAGGCCGAGGAATTTGATGTTCAGGAGAAACCCAAGAATGGCAACACAACCCAAGCAGCGAATAAGCCGTTGGAATACGACTATAGCGCCGAGGATGAGCTTATGGCAGAAATGCCATTTGACGATTATTAAACGGCATACTGTATGTATTTTCCACGTCTAGTTTGGCGTTTGATTTTTAATTTATAGACGAAATCTCTTTGTGGGATATAATGAAGTATTTTTATGGCAAGTCGAATACAGATATACACACAATTGTTCAATGTCGTAGAATCCTACCCCATATAATATGACCGCTTGATTGGCTGATACATCAATACTGATGAACAGACACCAGTGGCGACTTGGGAGTTGGAAAAATGACAATTTGTCTCTCAATGTAGAACACAAAGAATTATATGTACAAGACATCAAATATGACTTGGAAAGACCAGAATAAGACCTGTCAAATCCTGAAGGCCGCCGAAGAAGGAGGCTATGGAGTTGTGTCTGCCGTTGCGTGAGTACTAATTGACTCAAGTGTCGACTAATTTGAATATTGACGTCATATGAAGATACAACATTGAACATATCATTGCTTTCATCCGAATTGCAGAGCAAAAGAAGTCGCCGATTTTGATTCTCTTCTTCCCCTGGGCCATAACCTTTTCCGATGGTCTACTAGTCCATGCTGCCGCCCACGCGGCCCGCAATGCGAAGGTGCCGGTAGCTTTACACCTCGATCACGCCCAAGACGAAGACCAGATACGTCAAGTGGCAGACACCCTGCCGTTCGATTCCATCATGATTGACATGTCACACTACGAACACGACGAAAACCTGGCCAAGACACGGGAGCTTGTATCCTATTGCCATGCTCGAAAGATTGCAACAGAGGCAGAGCCTGGTCGAATTGAAGGTGGCGAGGATGGAATTGCTGATACTGCTGATCTCGAAGGGGCATTGACGACACCAGAGCAGGTCGAGGAGTTTATTGACACGGGGATAGATTTCCTGGCTCCAGCGTTTGGAAATGTTCATGGGGAATATGGTCCTCATGGGATCCAACTTGATTACGATAGACTTGAACAAATCCGGAAACAGGCCGCAGGCCGGGTGCGTTTGGTACTTCATGGGACTAACAGTTTTGACGACGATACTATGAGACAGTGTATTAAGGGCGGCGTCTCTAAGGTCAACGTTAATAAGCTTGTATTAGACGATTACCACGATTTTAGACGCGAAAAGGCATCTCATATGTCTTTGACGACTGCAATGGAAAAGGGGGTTGAAGTCACCATGCGTCTTGTGGAATGGCAAATCGATGTGTGCGGTTCTGCTGGGAAAGCATAAATAATCTCCAACGCACATATTGCCTATACCCCTGGTATATTATGTAGAGCATGTTGATCACAGCCGCCCTGGCGACACACGCCTGATAAGCGAGCATGTTCTAGGCCTGCTGGTCGAGACCATTTTCAGAATTGACTTTACTGATGATGCATGTGTGTGACGTCACTTCTTGGCGAGTTGGAGGGGTAATCACATGGTAGCTGTGGCAAGCTTGGCAACGGTGTAGATGGGTCAATACATGTATGTAATTGGCTTGGAATAGCTTTAATTAGAGGTCGAGAGCAGTTGTGTATGTGCGAGAGTGATCATGTGGAGGTCAAGCTCTGATATGAACATATACCCCAACTTCAACAGATATCATGCTTATGCATACATTATCACTCCATCTTCCTTCCACCATACATTATGTGCACATGTGTGTGTGGACTTGAAAAATCGGGTGTTGTAAGGTGCAGCTTTACCCTTGTACATATGTAGTAGAGATATTTGCCTTTGAATGCAGGCGAACGGCGTCAAGTGTAGTGTTGATATAGGGGGACCACAAGTACATACATACTAGAATGATGAGCCCGAATACCCGTTGGTATGGATGTATAAGACTACATACAGACTGGGCAATGTGGACTGAAATGTACGTACATGAAACAGTTGGTCACGATGATAACTACCAAGTACATATGTCTCCCGGGAATATGACCATGGGCGTCTACATTTATGTAAATATGTCATCGAATAGTAACATCACCAACTGCTCTGACCGCTATTCCTGCGCCTAAAGTCCAGTCCTAAATGCATGCACCAACATGGGGTAAATCCTGTTACTTTTCACACCATAACACACAGGCTTTGGGTGCTGAATATTGACTATCAGCTCTATAGACCCTGTGAATAGAGTCTATCCATGCACGAACGCATTCAATCCGGGGAAAGATTGGAAAGTACCGCACTGGTAGCCATGATGTTGGGGTCGGGCGAAAAAACAACCTCCATACCACACAAGAAATCGCGCGTTACCCATTCATTTCTCCAGATGACCTCAGCCATAAATGACACTACATACCAAAATGAATGGTGGTCTTGGCTTGCAGGCTTTGAAGAACCCCGCTAGAACCTTTACTCTTATGCCAGCCGGAGCCTATATAGAGTTAAATGTCCATCTTCTTTCACTGAAGGATCACTCTGAACCAATAATTACAGCAAGTAATACCGCAACAATAGCACACGCAACTTGGTCCCTTTCTTATCTATCCAGGATTTAGTCGTGGGAAGAAGCTTGCGTATTTCATATATATATTACGGGCTTTGGTATTTTCCTTTACTCCCTTTGACCTTGGCTCCGTCTGTCCGCGGGTGTTGAATACTGAGCGTTGGTTCCCAGCCTCATTAAACCTTCTTCTCTATTTAAACAGTTAGACTTACCAGTTGATCGCTTGTAATAACCCTTTTATCAATATCTTAAACGAAAACCGCCCGACAAATTGTCCCAAGCTAGACTGATCGGCATCAATTGCACTATTTCATCATGAATGGGCTCGACAGCTTCACAGCTGCCGTTGCCCGCCGTGCGGCTTCAGCGCAGGCCGGAGTTCTGGAGGGCGCAAACCCGACGACATATAATGCGTCAAACCCCATTATTCTCTTCATCATCCAGGCATGTTAAATGACGGACGCTATGGTTGCACAATCACTAACACGATCCCACAGGCTGGTATCATTATCATCTTCTGTCGTTTACTTCATTACCCTTTGTCTCTTATGGGACAACCCCGCGTCATTGCGGAGGTCATCGGTGGTATCCTTCTCGGCCCCTCTGTCATGATGCGCATTCCCGGCTTTAAGGACTCCATCTTCCCAACCGAATCTATGCCAGTTCTGAACAATGTTGCTAATCTCGGTCTCATCATCTTTCTTTTCCTCGTGGCTCTTGAAGTTGATGTTCGCATGTTCATGCAGAACTGGAAGATCGCCCTCGGAGTCGGTGCCGCTAGCATGGCGCTGCCGTTTGGTCTTGGTGTCGCCATCTCATGGGGCTTATTCAACCAGTTCAAAGCTGGCACCAAGCTAGATGAAATTGGCTTTGGCACCTTTGCGCTTTTCATTGGTACTGCACTTTCCATCACTGCGTTTCCAGTCCTTTGCCGTATTCTTACCGAATTGAAGCTGCTCCACGCAAACGTCGGTGTGACCGCCTTGGCAGCTGGTGTTTCGAACGATGTTACTGGTTGGATTCTACTTGCGCTTTGCGTGGCCCTTGCCAACAACAGCTCAGGTCTGGCGGCTCTATGGGCTCTTTTGTGTGTTGTAGGTTGGACCCTATTCCTTGTGTTTCTCGTCCGTCCATGCTTCATCTGGTGTCTCCGTAGGTCTGGTAGTCTCCAGAATGGTCCGACTCAGGGTATGGTCGCTCTTACCATGTTACTTGTTCTCACCTCAGCCTTCTTCACTGGTATCATCGGTGTGCATCCCATCTTTGGTGCCTTCCTTGTCGGTGTTATTTGCCCCCACGATGGCGGTTTTGCCATGAAGATGACTGAAAAGATTGAGGACTTGATCTCCGTTCTATTCCTTCCATTGTACTTTGCGCTATCTGGCCTTAGCACCAACTTGGGTCTGCTGAACAGTGGAATTGCCTGGGCGTATGTTGTCGGTGTGCTTGCCGTTGCTTTCACCGGAAAGATTGTCGGTGCCACTCTCGCAGCCCGCTACTTCAAGCTTGAATGGCGCGAGTCCTTCACGATTGGTGTTCTTATGAGTTGCAAGGGTCTTGTTGAGTTGATTGTTCTCAACATTGGTCTTCAAGCCGGCATTTTGACCGAACAAACCTTTACGATCTTTGTCGTCATGGCTGTCATCACTACCGTCACTACTACTCCTGTGACCAAGGTCTTGTATCCTGCTAAGTACCAGCTTGCCATGGAAAGATGGCGCCGTGGTGAGACCGATAAGAACGGTCGTCCACTGAGCTCTGAAAATACAAGCCAGACTAGTATTGCGGTTATCAGCAACAGCCCTATTCGCCGTCTTTCGGTTTACCTGCGTTTAGACAGTTTGTCCAGCTTGTTTACTCTGGTAACTCTCCTTGAGAACAACGAGGCTGCCACCAAGGAAGAACCGAAGGCAACTAAAGATGAGCCTGTCACTGAATCTGACATTGAGACTCCACCTCAAAATGCTGAATCCTCTGTTCCTTCCGAGAAGCACCTTGAGGTTCACGGTCTTCGCCTGCTCGAGCTTACTGAGCGTACTTCCTCGGTCATGCAGTCTACCGAATTCAACGAATACGGCATGTTAGACCCCGTTGTTACCGCCTTCACCACCTTCTCTCGTCTCAACGATGTGGCCGCATCTGGCAAAGTTGCTATTGTACCGCCAACATCATATTCAGAGACCTTCGTCCGCCACTCCTCTAGTGTTGTTTCCGACCTGGCCATTATTCCCTGGGCCCCATATGCCAGCATTATCGAGGATCAAGTGCCTACAGTTGCTCCCTCAACCATTGCCGTTCCTAAGTTCCAAGGCCGTGGATACACTGAATTTATCCAACAAACCCTTAATGCTTCTACCTGCCCTACTGCCGTTTTCCTTGATAAAGGATTCGGTGGTACCAGAACTGCACCCACTCGCCGTCAACTCAGCCGCGCGGCCAGTATTGTTTCTCTGCCATCAGCAACACAGCCAGTGACCCTCCCAGTAAAGGACAAGAGCCACAACATCTTCGTTCCATTCTTCGGTGGTTCCGATGATCGTGTGGCTCTCCGTCTTGTTCTCCAGTTAGCCAAGAAGTCGCACGTCACCGTAACAATTGCCCATTTCTCGTTCACCGACGATGATACCTCAACTGTAGCCGAGGGTGACATTTCAAAGTTCACTGAACAAATGACAGCCGAGGACCACATCATCCTCGCGTCTCTGAAGTCCACCATTGCTAAGAATAGCGAGGGCCGGGCCACTTTCACCGAGATCCCAGTTACCCGGGCTAATGCCGTTCCCATTGTCCTGGAGACTATCAACAAAACCATTGGCCAAAATCCGCGGAATGCCGGTGACCTTATCATTGTCGGCCGGAATCATGTCTTCCTTGGTGACGATGTTGTCGAAATTGGCAATGAGATTAAGAATCTCGTGGGGCATGCTGCAGATGCCATTTTGGGGCTCAATATCAATGCCAGTTTGATGGTGACACAGGACACCCGAGTCGTGCAGGAGTAAAAAGACGGTTAATTGTTACGGAGTAATACCACTAAGGTGACGATTTGTTATAATATTCAATGTTAATATCTTGGTTTTCAATCTATATTCTATGTTTCTTAATGGTAATGTTTGTGCATAAGCTTTCTCTTTGAACCATAAACGCTCCACTATGACGCTTCCCGAGTATCTCGACGTCAATGCTTACCTAAGCACAGGCCCCACTTAATCCGCACGTCGGGATCAAGCGCCGAAGAGATAATGATAGTCACTCGTATCTACAACTAGACACCTTTATTTTCACTCAAAGTCACCCAATTCATAACCTAGGCGCCTCCAAATCACCCACTCTCATTTATTTTCATATATCCGCCATGTCCATTCTCTTCTCCGGCGCGCGGCTGGCTCGCGTCCAGCCAACTCTCCGTGTAGCTGGCTTCCACAGCTCCGCCATCCGGTACACTGAGGTTCCAAAAGTGTTCCAGGGAATTAATACCGTGCAGCTCTCTTTTGAAATTCATCACCCGCCGAACCCATTGTCGGAGAAGCCGAGAGCTATTGTCTTGATGCATGGGTTGTTTGGGTCAAAGAGGAATAACCGGACTATTAGCAAGTGGGTTGTGATCTTGATCGGTACAGTTAGGTTGTACATATTCTGACTAGTTGATAGAGCTCTCGCCCGGGAAATTAGACGTCCTGTATATAACATTGTATGTAACACATATATCTTTCACAGCCAGCCAATCTAACAAAACCCAGGATCTCCGCAACCACGGCGACTCACCCATCGCCGACCGCCATGACTACCTCGCCTTAGCCGCCGATGTATACGCCTTCATCGAGCACCACGAAATGGACCGGCCCACCGTCATCGGCCACTCCATGGGTGCAAAGACTGCCATGACACTTGCTCTAGCAGCACCCGATCGTATCAGCGATGTCATCCCCGTTGATAACGCCCCATTAGATCAGGCTCTGGGTAGTGACTTTCCCAAGTACGTCTCCGTCATGCAACAGATTGAGCAGTCCAACTGCTTGGCGAGATCTGAGGCAGATGACATCATGGCTAAGTTTGAAGAGGTAAGATAACCCACGACATGTCCCGGGTGAATCTAATTAACTGATTGACACCTCGATAGTCCCTTCCTATCCGCCAATTCCTGCTCCAAAACCTCTGGCGCCCTGAACTTAACGGCCCCTTTAAGTTCCGTAACCCGCTTTCTGTCCTTGGTCGCAGTTTAAACCACATGGGCGATTTCCCCTTCAAAAACCCTGATGAAACTCGGTTCGTCAAGCCGGCTCTTTTCATCCGTGGCACTAAATCGACCTATGTTCCGGATGAGGCCATCCCCTTAATTGGAAACTTCTTTCCCAGATTTAGAATGGCAGATATCGAATCGGGTCACTGGGTTATCTCTGAGAAGCCTCATGAATTCAAAGACGGTAAGATCATCTCTTGTATAGCAACTATGGTTTAGTATACTAACTTCTTAATAGCTGTGGTTGAATTCCTTGGTCGCGATGAGGCCTAGCCATATCATCAACCCTAGCGGTTTCTCCCTTTTGTTTCCTTGCTTTTCTTCTATAGACTATTAAAACTTGGTAGTGTCCTGTCTAATCATATTCCCCACTTGTAAATTTTTCCATTAAACACGCATAACCGGATCATGTACCGCATGATGAAAAAATCAAAGTCGAACTAGCAAATCACAGATTCAGAGAAAAGGCTTTAGGGAACCAACTAAATCATCTTTAACTGTTTTGGGGCATTAAACATCACTGAATTTTTTTAACCAGACCGATTTCACCAGACTATTCCTCCCCAAAACCCACCGAACCCATCAAAAAATCGGACTCGACCAGTCTCCTAGCCGATATTTCCAAGAGACAAAAGGCAGAAAGCTTACCAGACCCTTCAAAAAAAGATTTTTTATCCGCACAACAATATGCCCCCCAGTAGCTGTCTTTCCCCCGTAGTCCCCGCCCTCTGGCTGAATGGGCATTTTTCAACACATCCGAATGGGTCCTAGAAAAGATGGTCACGACTCAACAGTGTTTATTTGTTTACACCTCCGCCAGGACGCGCTCCTTGAACTCCCGCTCAATCTTCTGGCCGGACTCGTCGGTGGTGGACTCGCCGTGGAGAGCCATGAGGGCACCGAGGTCGAACTTGGGCTGCTTGAGCAGCTTGACCTTGCGGATGTGAACCTGTATGGTGATGGCGGTTAGATTTCTGTAATCATTTTTTCAAGTGGCTGGCTGGTGACAACTTACGTTCTGGAGAGGGTAGATACCCTGGGTGGACTTCTCAATCTCACGGCCAATGACCTCGGGGATCAGCTTGGTGGTGAGCTGGGTCAGGGTGCAAGAAGAGGCCTCGCGGGTGATGATCTCGGTCATCTTGCGGCGGATGGCACGGATCTGGGAAGAGGCGGCGTAGGTGGTCTTCTTGACCTGGTTCTGTCTCCGCTTGGTGAAAGCGATAGCGAAGAGGCGCAGGAGGTAGTCGTCGGTGGTCTTGACGGTAACGTTGGCCTCGATGAGAGTCTGCCACTTGCGGACAAGCGAGCGGAGCTTGTCGGAGGTGAAGTCGAGACCGTGGAAGTTGGTCAGGCAGTTGCGGCCCTGGATCTCGTCAACGCGAAGGCGAACCTTGCGGAAAGAGTGGTCCTCATCCTTCTGGAGGTCAGCGAGGGAGACCTCAAGGACACGGCCCTTCAGGGAGTCGTTGGCGTTCTTGAGACCGGCGGTACGGTTGACCAGAGTCTTGCCGACACTAAATAACAAAGCATGGTCAGTTTACACTGGCCACAAAGATCCAACAAAAAAATCCAGCAATGAGATGTCGTTGAAGCCGAGCAGACAATGTGGCGGTGCAGATGAGTGGCGAAGTAGGTTTACGGATGGCGAATGGATGACCGATTCGGCGGATTGATGGGTGAAAATGGCGAAAAGTCGAATGGGCGAAATAGTGCAGCGGCGTGGTGTCTGATAAATGTTGCATTGGATAGAATCGGGTTGTAACTCACTCGCGAACGTTGAAGGGGGCAGGAGCCTGTAACAATTTGTTAATATCATGATCCCAAGCAATCCAGATTTTTCATTCATACCTTGATCGAGTACCAGTCCTTGCGGGAGAAAGGGTCGACGGTCTTCTTCTTGAGACCCTTCTTGCCCTTAGAGAGGCGCTTGTTCCTGAAGAGAAATTATCGTCAACATTTGTCGCTATGTTGAAATGATTGCCCGCTGGATAAACAAAATCCGAAGCAATCGTAGGTGGAAGAAAAAAAAATCAATGTCCTCGAGCAGGATAACGTCAAAGTCGTCGATGGTCGAGATAATCAAAATGCGATGGGGGTTGTTCTTACTTTCCGACAGCCATGTTGGGTAGATAGTGAACCCGTCGGTAATTTCGTGATGGTTGGTGAGTACGAAGAGAAGAATTTCTTAGACAGAGCGTGCCTTGTTTGAGGGTGACCGAATTTGCAGTATTTGACAAAATGGTTGTGTGTGTTTCCGAGACAGGCTTGTGGGTCCGGCTAGCCCGTTAATGAGCGACTGGCACGTGATTATATCGATAAGACCAAAACTCTTGTGATTTTGTGCCCCACCTTTCAAGCCCTGAAAGTTTCCACTAAAAAGTTACAAGGGTGGCAGGTGTAGTTTTTGCTAACAACACATCGAGTGCAGCTGGTGGCAGCTGGTAGCGGGATGTTAGCTGTCATTGGCTAGGATGCACATGATTCTGGATTTTAATCCAACCATGCTCTGATTGGTCGAACTCTTGTTGTAAGTGAGGTGACACGGAGGATTTATGGTGATTTACATCAGACTGCATTTCATAGGAGCACAATTGAATAAGGAGGAACACAAAGAAATGAAAGAAGGTGAACTTTTTGGTAGAATTTTCTAACTAAAGCTGTGACTTGATAGGTCTGTCTACGGAATATGCAGAGCAGACAGAGCAATGTCAAATAATAGAGAAAAGTAAAAAATATGCAGAGGCGAAATATTCAAGTTCCATGGGTATCCAAAAACCACCAAATCCGTGCCGTGCCCAACCTATAATGATCATAATCGTAATAAAAAGTATATCCAAAAGGATCCTGAACCCAAAATGCCAAACCCGAACAATAGAAGAGATCGCTGCACTGATAGCCGCTGTAAAGTATAAAAGAAAAGACGGCCTATGAAGAAGACTGCATTCGTAGATGCATAGAAACGAAGGTTCCGAATAATAAAAAGACGCCGGAAATCGAAAAACGCCAAATGTGTAAAAGCGAGAAAAGAAAACAAAAATGTAAAATCGATGCCAAGAGCGATGAATGCGTGGCGTCATGAAAGATGAAAAGACAGGATGTAAGAACATCATGAAGGCCGAAGAGTGTGCGCATAGTGGCTGCAGTTATGACCTAGCTGTCTCACAAACGAGAAGCATGGAAGGTGTATGGCTGCAATGCGAGAGCTCTCGGTAAGAAGTAGAATATGAAATATGGATGACTGAAGCAAAAAAAAAAAAAAAAA
>MJMS01000094.1:54177-97411 GCA_002018275.1 Huntiella bhutanensis
AAAAAAAAAAAAAAAAACACCAAGTAAGAGAATCTAAAGTTAGATCTCAGCTTGTTGTGGCTCACAGTCATACTCTTCTTCGCCGTCCCAACTGCTGAAACGGGGGAAGCTAAAGTAAGCATCGGAGACTAAAGAGTTCTCGTTAGGATGGCTGATCATGATATCCATAGGTAGAGCGGGGTGGCTCTTACTTGAGATGGAACCATCGTTCATGATAGTGTGGCTGCGGCTCTGACCAAGGCCATTTGGTGAGTGGACTTCGGAGGCGGGAGACCGAGGACCACAGCTAGAGGGAGAACCGACTGGAGAGACGAAACTTGGGTGTTGGGAAGAGACGACGACGACACGGGAAAGAATATCGGTGGCAGTGCGAGTGCGGCCAGCAGATGATAATGAACGGCCAACACCTTTCTTGAGAGTGGTAGCTACACATGGCTCAACTGTAGCTTGGGTACGGAGAAGACTTGGTCTCTTGAGGTCGTCAGATACTGAGCAGCGAGATGATGATGATGAACGTCTGCGAAGGCCGCCAACCTCGACAATGTTGGCAATGAATCCGGCCATGCTGGTCTGTGATGGGAGTCCGAAGGAGGTAGTCTGGTTGTGAGAAGCGTCCATGGATGAGCGGTAACGGTAAAAAGGGTTTAGAACCATTGTGTATAGAAAGGCAACAATGCTGATTTTTGGTGCGAGGACGAGGCGGTAGACGTGGGTATTTATCAAATTTGGGGGAATTGCCAAATGGGGGATTGTGATGTGATGTTGTGGAAGAAGAACAATTTGACTTGATCGGTAGTAGTGTGGTAGTAGTGTGGTAGTAGAGTGTCCGAATGTCTTTGGGTAGGGTGTATTTTAGGTGCAGGATGTTGGGTAGGATTGAGAAACTGTGAATTCTGTGAATTTGTGTGAGAGTGGACGGAGTGTACTGATGATGTAAGAGTTGAAGGGGGGGTAAGTCAAATGGTAAGAGCGGGTCCTGAATATAATAAGGAACAAAGTGAAATGTGAATGGAAGAGAATTGTAAGTGGGCATGAAAGGGATTTACAATTGTACACAAAATGAGTCGTGAAGTCAAAAGAGCAGGGGGATCAGGTTGATCCACATGGGCCAAGTTGTTGTGTACGGGGAAGGGGGTTCAAGCAAGCAAAGTACCCAGGGCGGTGGTGGCACCCGACAGGGGTGTTTTCTTTTCTGGATTTATGGGTCTGCCACCAAAAACCACAGACAGCGCTCGTTAGGTAACAGTCCATTGGGGCTAAACAACAGGGCTTAGTACATACATCTTTCAGCACAGGCCTTCGAACAAGTGGACAGTCAGCGGCTTTCACAAGCCCAGTCGGTTACTCCTCCAGTGGCCCAAAAGACAGCCCAAGAGACAGACCTGCTGGTCCGCCACCAGAGAAAAAAATAACAAGGGGTGGGGGAATAATATGGGGTGTCCGAAGCAGGTTGCGCGCAACCCACCCTTGTTGAGGTCTATTGTTTTTGATGTTTTGGCGGAAAAGAGGGCGGGGGGCCCAGATTGTTCAAACACTTTTGGGCGAATATGGAGAAGACTATGAAGAGAACCGGCTATCCGCTACCTGACCCATCTCATTGTTTGGTATGCGGCTTCTTTTCTGCTGACTCCTGTTCTGCTGCATTGTTTACGAGCCCTTTGGATCAGTCCCTTCGATGTGGATCTGGCCGTTCTCTCGCAACTCATTCCACCCTTAAATTATGAACATAGATTGCCGCATGCCAACGCATTCATCCTGACATTGTGCCTGCTTCCGGTCCGTAGGCATTGAGTCCTTGGGCAACAATGGGATTCCTCGTGCCGTAGAATAACCCAAGTAGCTACATATGCGCAGTACGGCTGGCTTAAAGTGTATACGGCAATTGGCTAGACTAGATCCCGCATCCCCGTCATTGGCTTGCGTGATGGATGAGTTTTTTCTTTTACATTTTCTCGTCTTTTTTTCTCTGAACGAGGTCTGGCCGATTGCACCCCCACACTTTTTGGTCCTCCTTCAAGTTTTCCTTCATGATTCACAAGCACTCAAACCGGGCCGAAGTAACCATCCTGTGTCCATCCCCATACTATACATATGTGCGTCCATACATACAGACAATGCAATGCCTTGACCCCATGTTTTTTGTGGGCTCCATAAGGGCACGAACACACTGTGACACCGCCTAAAACTCTAGCATTGGACCCGCCTAACGGGACATGGATAACCCACTTTACCAGTGATAAATGTGTCCTCCACCGCCTCGTGGGTCCAAGTTGGTGGCTCTGTACAGAAGACTACGAATAACACAAGCCACTGAACAATCTTAAAAGGAAGTTGTGATTTTTCGGCCACGAATAGGACCAAGTGCAACTGCTCCGTGTGGAGCTTCCCATTTGGGATGTTAGATGCGGCTCCTTCCCAAGGTCGAAGTTTTAGAATTCTATACTGAGTTCTAGCGTGTAAATGGAGCCAAACTAACAAAGTACCGATTGTATGTAGCTGTCAGCTAAATGGTACAATCTTTAAGTCTAGACCAGAATGTCAGCATGGAACCCCACATCGAAGTCATCCATCTTGCACATCAAGCAAGTCAAAATTTTTACCAGTTGCTATTTATCCGGATATTCTAACCAAGGTTCACAATTCAAATTATGCAGCCCTTGGAGAAATCAAATCAGTCGGATGTTTTGGAATAGGGCCAATACTACCAGATACTACATAACTTATCGCGTGGGGTAAACATCAAATTCGTCCAGAAAAAGGGATACGGAAAGAATCAAGCCACACTAAACTGGAATCTGACACAACGATAGTGGTTAGAGATGCCACAAAGCAGATTGTTTGTTGTGGCCACTAGTTAAATGCAGCCACGCGGCGACCACTAAGTCAACTAAGCCCTGGAAGGAATACGTCCTGGCAAACCCCACCAACTTGGTGTCAGCGCTGCTACCATAGACGACTATTTTGAGAAATGATGACTTCTTCGGACGCTCGATCACGAACTGGCTCGAGGTCTCACTGCCAGCACAAACTCGTAATTATGTCCAGAGGTTTTCAAGGTCCTCCAGGTACATTGATGTTGTCATCATTGTCGGCGGACATTGATTCTCGCCGCCCGTGTCCCCAAATAAACAGTGCCTCTCATGTATATTCATGCAATTGGATTCGGCCGGATGGCTGTGCTTGTCCTGCCGCCACTGCTTGTACATACTGCTTGTCCCCCATCGCTTGTCTGTCATGTTCAGACGTCTCTTTGGCGACGCTCAACAAACAAGCGGCTTCTTTCGTCACTGCCAACGCCACCATCGGATTCGTCACACCTATAGGAGATTCGTCAACGTCTGTCCCGGCAACAATCTACAACAATTCCTTTGGCCATGAAAATGCAGCCTTGAGACTCGCTTCTACGCCACCAAGCGCCTTTTCTAGGCCTAAGACCAAAGTCCCCTTTCCCAACCCACGGCAAGCCATGCTACAATGCAGCAAGCAATGCAGGTCAATCCTCTTAGGCATAGCGAACGAACGACGATTCAGTTGGGTGAGGCCGTAGGTGGAGAGATTCGGAACCAAGTTCACCTCGTTCCTTCCCTTCTGGCCGACTGGCTGGCCACATACAGAGGCCATATAGCAGCCCACCACAACGCCCGGGTCGGGTGACTAGCATCAAAGGCACTGGTACACGTGCAGTTAGGCCTGCCTGTCGGAGCGACAATTCGGTCAGCTTGGGCGTTCGGTTATTTGTTGTGGTTGCGTTGGGCAGCAATGCGACCTATTTTCAGGCTCAACCTAGCTATCTGTTGATACGGATAGATGTGTAGAACTCAAAAATGCTCAGGTATGCGCCATTGATCTGTCGTACCAACTGCCGTTTCCAGGCCGTTGGTCCGTTGTACTTGTGCATACATGTATGTTGGACGGATGTGCGAGAGCCTTCCGGACCGTTTAAGAGTGTCCGACAAGTCTTGTGTTGTCAGACCAGGCCGAGATCCGACCAAAGCGTTTTGTTTTTGGAGAGGTTCCGGGTCTTGGGGATGGCTTCACATGTTTGTGTACATATGTACATACAAGTCGTAAAGTAACGTCTCCTTTGCCACCATTAATACATATTATTGAGGCTCATGTATGTATGTACATGCACATGGCAAACAAAATATGATGGGTCCGAAGACGACTTAAACCGGTATAAGCAAATCCGATCTGTATTATCAATTGGGAAGAGGTCGGGTGATCAATGGTAGTTCTTGCTACGACATCGCCAAGTATTGGCTGTTATTTAGGTGATCTATTTATTTGCCTCATTCGCATTTATTAGTCTTCACTGACACGGCGGCTCATCTGCAGCTCCACAAAATGCAACCTGCAGATATGTCAATTTCCCCTCTGTCGCTGCAGTCCGGATCATCGGCTCACGTGCAAATAGCCAATGAGGCTTGATCGTTTTGGGGCTGTTGTAATATCTTCCTGCAGCAGTGTTACCCCTCAGGTCGTTGGGATGGTAACTCTTGATGTCACTTAACATCTAGCCATGAATTGA
The DNA here is from genome assembly GCA_002018275.1 of Huntiella bhutanensis. Taxonomy (NCBI): domain Eukaryota; kingdom Fungi; phylum Ascomycota; class Sordariomycetes; order Microascales; family Ceratocystidaceae; genus Huntiella; species Huntiella bhutanensis. The sequence continues at coordinate 58,709 of MJMS01000094.1, forward strand.
GATAGCCGGACTGGGTCAGACAATATGCAGGTAGCCATTACTGCTAACTTGGTCACGTATAGTCAGGACATCATATCCATCTAAGCTTACATCTCCATCACGACCTCCGATTCAATCAATATCCAACTGCATCCAAAACAAAGTACTTTTGTCCGGCTTCCATAATAACACCATTGATGCCACGTTCATCCAGACTACGGCATATTTCCCGCTTCAAGGTCTGACCGTAACATGTTAATCCCAGTCAGCTATTGAAGCTTCCAGTCTCGTGGGTCACCCCAACTTCAGCAGCCTCGATCTCTCGCCCGACCTCTCTATTTTTTTGGCGCCTTCCTTTTATTGGATTCTCACAACACTAGCCACTTCTCCGCAAGACATCCCGCCCACGAGCATCAATAGGCCCTCACGCGAGTCCTTTCTGCTTCTCGGTCACCTCCTTCTTCCTTGTCTCTCCGTCCGCGTAATTTCCAATCGACAGTTTGTCAATGACCCGTGACCCCGCTGTTCTCTCAACTTGATGTAGAAAGTCTTTCGCCAGATCACAAGTCTAAAATGGAAGTCAACCCCATAAACCCCACTTGCCATAGACCAACCTCGGAAGGAGCTTGTGGTCTTTCGGGAAGCTGTGTCTAACACGCTATCCGGGATCCCAAGACGGAAGGGGCACACGACATGCGGTGGAAAGTGCTTCGCGTTGGGGAAATCGCAAGATGGCCTGACCATCTTAATCAAGGCCAATTCTTCGCGCGGCAATCCGGTTATTGCCGGCGGGGGTTGGTGCGCTTGTTGGCCGAGATGGCCATCTTTTGGCATCACTATATCCTGAGTTTCTAGAATGTCTCCTCGGTCCAGTCTTGGGGAGACCGGATTTTTCCACCATCTTCCCCGCCGATGTCCGCCCCCACGTTTCCAATTTGAAGCTAAATCTAAGATGGCTTGCTATTTTTGCCCCTCCGCGCTGACTACCGACGGAAAACTCTCGGCACAAAAGAGTGCATATCGTGCACCCTGTGGTTAGCCTCTGGGTAGCCAAACACGCTTACTCCCATGTCGCACCCTTTTCCGTGTGCCCGCTCATTATGTCGTGTAGAGGGGAAACCGTTACCTTTGATTTGCCGTTGTGTCGACAAACCCCCTTCAAAATGAGTGGATGCACCTGAAAATTTCATGATGATGCCCCCTCCTAACGGTCACGAGTTCACGGCTTCTTTCGGGCACGCCCGGTTCTTGTGATACTTGGCGCTGGTGGAATTTAAGACGAAGCTACCACATTATGGTAAGGTGGTAAAACTTATCTGTATGCGGCTACATATGAATGTACCTATATAGCTGGTATGTCGAGAAAGTTGAACACCACTTGATGTTTACTTCATGTTACATCCGGCTCTCTTGAAATTTGTAGAATTCCGGACGTACAATATTAACCCAATGTCCGTTGTAACCCTACTAATGACCATTGGCTTGAACAACATGCGTCAAGCTGATGTCGTTGAAAATGCAACACAGAAAGACATGAAGTTTCCTGATGAAACCTCAACCAGTTTGGTTTTATAACGTAGTAATTTCAATTTTTTTTGTCGTGCAATCGGTGCAGCTATGTACGCTTCTGAGCGCATCCATATCTCTATTACAAGAATGCCTGTTTTGAATGTTCTCGCGATGGCACAATTATTCATACACTGACATTATAGGAAAGAGGTACATATCATGTGCAAACGCCACAATTACGCCACACTATGAACGCAAGGCCGCCGCGTCCGAGCAGTCCAGACTAGGTAATACAACACCATTTTTCTGAAATCCATTATCATCACCATTGTGATTCACTTTCTCGACCTGCATCCACCCGCCTATACACACTTTCATCTATAAATTTTCACCATGGGCAAGCGCAAGTCGTCAAGCAAGCCTCAGGGCCCCAAAAAGGTAAATAAAGACTCCACCCCGCCTTGTATTTGTCCCGATAGTCAACGCGCTATCGCCCCCCGATGCGTACTACGTCATACATGACCATGACCACCCATCCGGCTCTCACGGAACCGGCGCATCCTGAATACACCACCACCCCTTGCCTCCGACTGCAAAACATTTCACGTCGAGGATTCGGGGCACATCCTGACTGCATCAATACCCCGCCCCTGATGGAGGCTCGCATCACCAAGAGGAATGGACTGCATGGTTTGCACATTGCAGCGTGCCCCCGTATACCTTATTACGACAGCCATACCCCAAATCCCGAACAACCTCAAATCAACCTGCGCGACACATGAACTACTCCGAATACCCAAATGCGACCAATAGCGACCACAAAGTTTCCGCTAGTAACTAACATTGTCTGTGTGTCTTTGCCATAGAGCGATCCTCTTCCTACCACATTTCTGTGCCTATTTTGTAACCACGAGGATGCTGTTACTGTAAAGATCGATCGCCGTGGAGGTGTCGGAAACTTGAACTGCAACATCTGTGGCCAATCTTTCCAGTGTGCTATCAACTGTAAGTATCATCCAGCGGACCTCGAAGCAAGTACTACAGAGAGTGGTAGTCCTATGGAGGTTCATGATCGATCGATCTTGCCTCCCCCGAGTCCATACTTCATGTTCCAGACACAAAGCTAATGTACCATTTTAGACCTCTCGGCTCCCGTTGACGTTTACAGCGACTGGGTCGATGCGGCTGGTAAGTGCAACTACGTCATCGACTTTCTGTACCATGGTTATATACTAATCGTACTCTCTTATAGACTCTGTTACAAAGACCGGTGGGCGCTTCAGCTCCCGTCCTGCTCCCCGGAAGGACATGGAAGAGCTAGCTCAAGAGGACGACTTTTAAACGGGTCTATCCTCATGTCACTTGGCGTTTTCTTTTGCTTTCAAAGTTGTTTATGGGTACTGGAAGCTCTCGGGCATAACGGAACGGAGTTTAGGAGTTTTTGATGACACTGGATCACGACTGACTATATCATGAATTGTGATTCTTCCACAATATTTGTTCTTGGACGCTGCGAGTGATGATGTATTGAAGCTCAATGATGTCATAAGATAACCCTGTAATCTTTCGAAACACGGCAAATCCGAGTTTGACATGATGCTGTGGTCGTAACAAGTTCGTGATGGGTGGAAGGTGGCATGTCGTTTGCCAAAGATTATGATGTGATGATTTAGGCAGTGTAGAAGCGGTCGCCAAAGTCGCCAAGGCCAGGAACGATGTAGCTGTACCAAGAACGTTAGTAAATATACTTCGAAATACGAGCATAGAATAGTGTTCAATGACACCAAAAGAGAGTTGAGCATACTTCTTGTCATCAAGACCCTAAATATATGTGTTAGATATGAGCTACATACAAAGTGAACATGGAACAATGTACATACCTGATCAATGAAGGCGGTGACAACCTTGAGCTTAGGGAATTTCTCAGCGAACATCTCAATACCCTTAGGAGAGGCGATGAGGTTGAGGAATAGGATACGCTCTTCGGGTACACCTCTAGACTTGAGAACATCAACAGCCATGGTAGCAGAGCCACCAGTGGCGAACATGGGGTCCATGAGGAGAACCCATCTCTTGTCAATGTCTTCAGGAAGCTTGTCGTAGAAGAGTTTAGGCAGAGCAGTCTCTTCATCACGCTGAATGAGAATCTTGCCGATTCTGACGGACCGGCAGCAGTCACGAAGACCCTGTTCCATAGCCTCACCGGCACGCATGATAGAAACTCCGCAAATCTTACCCTGGAACATGAGACCAGAGTAGGTGCGGCCAACGGGAGTAGTGACTTCATGGGAGACAACGGGGAGGTGGTTGAGACCCTCCTCGACAAGAAGGCGGATGATACGGTTTGAGTAGAAAACAAAGTCGGCACGCTTAGTGTCCTTGTCACGGATCATACTGTGAGATTATTAGTTAAATGATCCTACTTTCAGGAGCTTCAAGAGCTTTATGATGACAATGTCATCCATGTGTAACTCAAAGTATCGACGGTAGTTCCAGGTAACCCTGGACATGGAGTTGTCTTAACCCGCACGGGCAGACCCATGGAAATCGGACAACCAATCACGGGAATTTCACTTACGTCAACAGCGCAATAAGCTGGGAGGTCTGAGGAAGCACGTGGACGTTGTCGAAGGGAACAGTTTTGGATACAACGGCGGCAGGAAGGTTGCTGACCTCGCGGTAGGCGGGACCAACCGGCACCAGGGGAGCTTTCTGATCAGCGGACATGGTAGCTATGTTTTTGGAATAGTAGGAGAGAAAAGTCGTTTAGCAACAGTAAAATTTTGAAGGTGTGAAGAAATATAAAATCCAAGGCTGGCGATAGATAAGCATCGAAAGACCAAATAATTGATAAATAGCTGTAGACTAAATGGGTTGGAGAAAGAGTGGATCCAGATTACTTTGGCTAAGGCCCGGCGGTTTCCTTCGCATGTGTCGTTGAAACAGGCTTTTAGTAGCGATTTAAAACATCGGTGCATTGGCAGATATATTATTATAACGGGGCTGAGACAATGTGAAGTGGACAAAATCCCTCTATCCGAAATAGACAGTTGCAATTGTCTACCTATACATATGCATGTAAATAGGCAGTGATCCATAGGCCTTGTTTGTCGCCAGGGGTTTGCATGTGGTTCTCAGTGGAGCCTTAGATTTCTCGATGGAACTGTAGGATCCGTCTACGACGGGAGAGTCTGTCAACTTCAACAATGTGTGTATTTGGTTTGTTTTTTGATGGGAAAATCAGGTAGCGAATGCGTGATGATAGTTATAATTAAGAACAAGTCTGACTAAGTAACGCGAAATACCCGATTCTTTCATATACACACGGCACCGCCATACTTGCAATCGCCTCAAATATAGGTTGTACTTATTTCCTGAAGAAGGAAGCGGCGCTTGCTCGATTTGGATAGGACGTGTGAAATACCTCCGTGCATTAACTAATGTCACATGGATTTTTTTTTTGTTGACAAGGCCAACCCATTTTAACGACTTACAGCTCCAGATACCAACGACAATCTTTATGTCGACAACATCGCCAGTTTACGTTTGAAGAATTTGTCAGACGTTGAACCGTGTTTTCAATTACCACATAGTTTTGCGATCAAGTTGGTTGTTTGTGGGCTGTTATTTGCCGACCGGAGTGGCATTGGTTAATTGTTTACGGCGACATACGCGGCACCAATACCACCATCACGAACCTCACCACCAATGACGACACACAGCAATATGGCAGCGAAGAAGCGCGCTTTCAATAGCGCATTCGCACCGGGTAACACAGAACCTGCATATTCCAAGCCAGATTCCGGCTCGGCCTCAGCTATGTACGATTTCGACTTTGATGATATGGATACACCACCAACAGCCATCGCTGCACGCCGCGCCTCTATGATGCCCCCCAAGACTGCGACGAAGCCCAAACAAACCGATCTTGCCACTGCCCCTAAGCGAACAACACGACCTACCCGTGAAGGCAGCTCTATTGCACCGAAGACTTCCGTCGCGACTTCAAAAACCCCGAAACCCACACCAAAGAAGTCTCGTCCACGACCGGCAATTCTGGATGAAATGACAGCAGACCCAGCGACGTCTAAACACACTCCTAGCTCTTCAAAGGCTCCGACCGATTCTCTTGCAAAAACTTCCACCAAACCCACCCGTACAAACCGTACTTCCGCATCTATTCCTTCCTCTACTCAGCAGCCGCCATCACTACCCCGCTCTTCCACAGCCCCCAGCTCTTCTACCCGGACAGCGGTCCCTAAAATCACTAGAAATGCTGTATCAGATCTCTATGATCTTCCTATGGACGATGCGCCATCTGCTGTAACAACGCCCATCTCGAAGTCGACCCCCGCCGAGAAAACCACCGAGAAGCGGGCTCTTGCCCCGCAACGACTAGCAATCACATCGAGACCGATCGCAAAGCCAGCATCACACAAGCGTGCCCAATCATCTGCAGCTATTATGGATTCTGCAAGGGCTGCTGGAAAGTCTGCTGCAAATGGGCGCATCGATAGTTACTTTGTCAAGCCCAAAGTTCACAAAAATCTCGATGGTTCTCGAGACATGCCACCACCCCCACGACGAGTATTTAGTGCGGGAAGCACAAGTTTGGCCAATGACCAGGCCAAGCAAAAGCAGCCACTACAACCACCCGCACTCATCAAGTCTTCATCCACCCCAAACCCACCCGCGCGCAGACTATCGCGTGGTTCAATACCGCCAAGTGGAACTGCGCCTAATACACCCAAAACCGTCGGAAAGTTAGCCAAGAAGAATACGCCATCTTCGAACCCACCAAAGCGCCGGCGTTTGATCGATGCCCTGGCCGCACAAGCTGAAGCTAGTTCGGAATCTAGCGACGGAGAGTCTGATATTGACTACCGCAAGTTTGAGGCTTCTCCGAGCTCTGCGATCGACACCACACCAGTTCAGACATTGGCGCGACCACAAACCCGCACACCACTTACAATGCGATCACGGGGTCCAAAGAAGACATATGCGTCGGCACAGCGTTCTATTCGTGCGAACCCGCGTGACAATGACCCAAACCACGACCCATTCGCAGTGCCATTATTATCAATGACAATGCCCTCGAACGAAAAGGATCCCTTTGATTTCGGTGATGAGGCAGGCAGCGAGGAGGACACTTTGCCAAAGGGTGCTATCAGGAGCATTCACGAATTGCGCATGGCCGGCGCAAACAACAGATTTGCTGATCAAATGGACGACTTGTTTGATCGCATTGCGAAACCGACATCACAACCGAATTCTATGCGACGGAACGCTCTGTTAGAGTTGGCGTCTTTGATTAAGGACAAGGCGTTCTCTCGACAGTTTAGAGATAACTCTGCGGAAAGTAGGTTGTTTGCGCAAGTGGGACAAGAAACGGACATTGTTAGTGGATTTGCGATGATGGCGATTCTTCTGACTCTTCTTTCGTCTTCATCTATGCCGCATCTTTTGTCTTTGTTAAAGGACCAAAAGGTGACATTGTTGCTGGAACGGTTGATAAACTGCGACGAAAGCATTTCAGAGCTTGCAATGCAGAGACAAACAAACCTGTCTAAGAACGGTAAAACGACGGTGGCGAACCTGAAGAAGGATATGATCCAGCTTCCAATATGGAAGGGCGCATCTACCTCCAAAGATCTCTCTCCTCGTACTCTTGCACTGAAGTTAATGGATCTGTATGGAAAGCCGTCAGATATGGGGGACTATGTAGTTTCCTCTAAGCCCGTGGCGGAATCGCTCTTTTCCATCTTACATAATTACTCGGATCATGAGTGGAGAGTGGAGGCTACTTCTGATGAGAAGTTGGATTGTTTACTGGCTGCGTCAATTTTGGGGGCACATGCTATGGGGTTTGAGCACTCAGAAAACGCACAGTCTTGGAACACACGACACTTTCCGGTTGTGGTTTCTGTTACAGAGGTTTGTCTCTCCAAGGGAAAGTTTGGAACGTTTGAGCACGCTGTGCTTCGTCTGTTGTTGAATATGTCCAACAACAATCCTGGTGCTGCAACAGCTACTGGAATATTAGCCCTGTTCAAGAATCTTGCATCTGCAGTTACGCCATGCCTTGAGGCTGTGAAGACGTCATTGGGAAAGTTTGATATGTCGAGTGAATACTCACCATTTGCCAAGCTTCTCCTGATATTGGGTGCCATGATCAACTTTTCTGAACACTGTCCACCAGTCAGACATTCGGTTGATGAATGGACAGAGGAGGAGTCCCCAGTACATGGGATGATAGACATCTTTCTACAGGATCACATGTCAACATATCAGGTAAGTTTAGGAAGAACGGATCATCAATCTATTGCATTGTATGTCTAACAATTATACAGGCGGATTCTGTGGAAAAGACACAGCTTAATGTGGGATACGGCTATTTGTCTATCTTATTAGCGTACCTTTGTCTGTCTAGACCTGTGCGACGCATTCTTGAGGCCAAGAGCAATGGAAAAGGACTATCGGTACTCCGTGATTCGGTACAGGAGTTTATGATTTTACAGGGTAAGGTGGATGGCGGAAGATCCCATGGCGATCACCTGGAACGCATCCGACATTTACTGAGCGAGTTGGAAATGGGAATATAATGCAAGCTGGATCATGACAGAGGATAGAGTCAAGCACATAATTTTGGCTTATGTCCTGAGTATTAATGGAAACGTTATCGACATATAAATCTAGGCTTCTATCCCAGGTACCATGTCAATGAAAAACGGAACGGGGCGGCCAACTGCATATATTTTATGTATCAATATTCGGTTCTGTGTAAGCCGAATCACAAAAGCTAGATGCCCAGTGACGGAGGCGGATGGCTGATTAGTGAAGTGATGTGGTACACAAGGCCAACTATAATACAAGATGAGTATGTAATTCCCTAATTCCGCATCAACGGCGATCACACGCGGCGGCGGGTGGCATCTGGGACCAGTGAACATTCCCGGGCCGCGTATGGGATTTGTGCAATCACATGTTGTCACCAGATGGTCTTTTTGGAGTGTAGCTATTGGCTTTGATAAAAGAAGGACCGTTTAGCTGCATAGACGGTGGCATGCAGCGTCAAGCGCACACACAGGCGCACGTTGGATGCGGCGGCGGCTGCTTTTGGCTTGACGTTGGTTGGGTGTATAGAGCGACAGCAAGGGATGGATGTTTCCGGGTCCTAGGATATTTAGGGATGGATTTAGAGGGATCCGTTAGGATCATGGAGCATTATGTGAAGAAAGACAGCCGTGGCGAAGTCGAGACGAGGCTAAAGATGAATGCGTGGAATATCTAATTCCCTTGGACCAAAGTCACTAAATGATTTTAGAAATTCCATGAGGAGTCAAACTCGACCGAGTGACTTTAAAACTCCCACGAGGGACAGGGTGAACGTCTTGAGTAGCAGCTAAAGCAGCTCTTTCTTGGAATCATCAGCTATTGTAGGTCTTTGACTAGCTATAAGTAGCTAGTCAGAGGGTCTCAGGCGCCTGGTCGGCAACAGCGATAACTAATCAGCCAATAACCAATGTAACCGGAAACAAGAAAAACCGACAAGCGAATGTGTCTGGCTATCAATGGTCTTGAGCTTACTTCTGGTCTAGATCGGCCTTTGAGTGCATATCAGTATCGATTAATTCGATGGAAGAAGGAATTCGTGGCGACAAGAGTGCATTTGTCTATCGGCTCCAACCAAGCGAGAGTAACTTTTGAACACGGGAGACGTTCGTGGGAGTTTACGACGGACCCGGTTGCCGGTGACTGAAAGAATGTCAATAGCCACGCACGCGGGTCATCTACGTTTTTCTCTAGAACCATACTTGATGGTGGAGGAACCGTATTATCATGGCCGAGGTAGGGTGTCCTTCTTTCCGTCTTTTGGAGAAGCTCATAACTTTCAAAAGAGCTTGGTTGCCCTTTGGTCCTTTGGTCAGGCGTTTCTAGGAATGTCCAAGTTAGACGGACGGCTGGCATATGTACAAACTGCTACACGAATGGCCATCCCAGTTACCGCTTTCTTCACCTAGTCGATAAAGCTGGACAGACTTGTTATAAATCCTCGATCCGTTTATATTTAGTAGGACAGTGGCTGCCGTAGGTAGTAGTAGTAGCAAGTAAGTAGCGGTTGCAGTAGTTGCAATCAACTATCAAAAAGTCTCGCTATAGGTTTATTAATGCTGCCGCTATCACATAATTCTGCTTTCAAATATATTCTCATTCTTCCTTTCTTTGTAAACTATCGCCGTTTATCCAGTTTCAAAATATTCCACATAATCTTTGTTTGCGCACTTTTTTCCCCTGCATTACATCTTTGCTCTCATCGTCAAGACCAGCCCAGACAAATTGCCATTGTGTTTTTTTTTTTTCGGTGTCTGAATTTGATTGTGAATACATCTGAACCCTGACCAGCACATATTTTGCTCCACACGATTTGCCCTGTCTGGCTCCCCCACCGCAAGTGCCCGAGCTCGCGACAACCGCACTTTGGCATTCCTTCTTGGTTTGGTGAAGTAGACAGGCCCTGCTCATCCAAGTCTGGTGTTTGTTCCCAGTCTTTGGATCTACCTGGTCTTTTTTTATCCGTCTTTCTAGTCTACCGACGTCGAGAGATCGGCCTCGCAAACACCATCTTTATTGCTCGCCCCCTTACAATAACAGGGCAGCATCTTTTCATATTGTTATTGTTGGCATCTACTCTGCCATATCCGTCAAAGTCAACTCTTTTTTACGCCACTTTTAACGGCTCAAAATGGCCAAACAACGCAAGATGGCGCTGGTCGGCAGCCGTTCGGTCGGTAAGTCTTAGTTTTGCGACATTACATTCTCATCATGTGGCCACTTGCCATTGTTCCAGCCTGTGGGTCTTCGCGTTGGCGTGTGAGTGGAGTCGCTTTCCAATACCCCGTGATGTCATGCGAGCTCTCATATAAAACCGACCGGTTAGTTGGACGACAGATGCACCAAAACCAGAAAGTTCATATTTTGGATATAGCATGCATCTATCTCAGTACTGGACCCGTCTTAGTTGCAGCAAATGTCACATTTGTCTGACCCGCCCGAACCACATGCTAACCAAGCGGTCTGTCACCGGGTCCAGCCACATTTTGTGCAAGTGTATGAGATACAAGACTCACTGCTCAGCTGCTTGTGGTCGGTGACACTTCACCCGAATGTGGGTTTCGGTGACCTGCGGCTCAAATGCTATGTACCGCAGCGCCGCCTGGAGTTGGACCAATGAATGCAGCAGTCTCCGGGATGTTTTGACTTGGAAACGCGCTTGATGTCGTCATATCTACAGGTCAACTAGCGTTGACTAGATATAACTGTGTTTGCAATATACATTTGTTCGTTATTCAAATGCAGCCATGATGTGACATTGGCGGAGGAAAGCACACCGCTTTTTAATTGTCAGTCAAGCACTGATGCTATTTACCCGGGCGAATGGGGTTTCATAGAGCCTCAAATGTCTAAATCATACTCAACCCCACTACTCCACTAACATAGATACGTTTGTGCAATCCATACTAATATCCAAATAGGCAAGTCGTCTATTGCTGTGCAATTCACCGAGGGTCATTTCGTTGATAGTTACTACCCTACTATTGAAAACACCTTTGTTAAGCCCCTGAGATTTAAGGGCCAAGAGTATCAGGCTGAAATTGTTGATACTGCCGGTCTGGTAAGTCTTGTGATTAGCTATAACACGATATATACAGTTATTAACATACCACACCACCAGGATGAATATAGCATTCTCAACAGCAAGCACTTCATTGGTACCCATGGATACTTGATGGTCTACTCAGTGGCATCTTTGCCATCATTTGAAATGATTCAAGTCATTCGGGATAAAATCCTCAACCAGCTGGTACGACAGAAGTTCCTTTTTTGAAAGGGTGACACAAAGTCACCTTACTCACCACCTCGTTCCCTTTAATTTGTCTCGTGACTAACCATTTGCATCACACAGGGAGTCGAAAGTGTTCCTATCACCATCATTGGAAACAAGTCCGACTTACGGCCCGAGCAAAGGCAAGTCTCCGTCGAGGATGGTCAGAAGCTAGCCGAGAAGTGGGGGTGCGCCTGGACCGAGGCTAGTGCCCGTTACAATGAGAACATCACCAAGGCATTCGAGTTGATGATCAGTGAGATTGAAAGATCTTCGAGTCCCGATGAGCCGGCAGCGGCTAAACAGTGTGTTCTCATGTAGACATACAACACTGGTACTGTTTTCTGTTCTGCGTTTCGTCATGATACCTCGTTTGCCTTTGCGTTGTTCTCGTTGCTTATTAGGCCTGATGTTTATTGCTTGGGGACCACTTGGGTTGGCCTCGCTTGTATTTCCTAAATTTCCTGTCTTGTTTTGTCTTTACTATCTAGAGTATCAAGCAACCAAGCAATGGCCGCGTTACGGTAACCGTTGGGAACCGTCATAAGGGAGTTGATTTGTGCACGTCTGATGAAGAGTCATATGGGCTATCGCAAAGAGTTGCCATGGATGAAATGTTTGTTATGAAAGATTCCATGGTCTCGAGGTCCCGGGATAGTTGGTGGTAGTTGTAGTGCAGTCTGTTTGGCTCGCACATTGGTGTTTCGGTTACATGTTGGTTTGTATGACATTAGACTAGGCAGAAGATCTAGGAAAGCACCAGTGAAGTTATAGGATGCCGGATTATGCTACCACGGCCTAGTTTCACGACAGATGTAGTCAACACTGAAGAATAGGTCGTTTTTAATACTATTTTGTTTTATATGATTTTGAATTTGAAAAGGAATGCAGTATGTGAATGGAAGCGTTTTAGTCTATGTTTTTATATTTCTGGGGATACTGAAACATCTTTAGCATGTGTTTAGTGTGCAAAATGCCTTATAGAGATATATAATTAGGTCGCGTTGTTATTTATGATGTAACACAGATATCTCAACATCAATATCCACCCTGTCGAGTTGATGACATCTTGGTTACCGCTGAACGCACATTGATGCTATTAACGAGACTATCTCACTTAAGGGGATGTGCACGGCCCTCCAGTCGTCTCCCCCACCTTCCTTGTCTGAACAAATGCAAGGGTGGGGGTCTCGTATGTGTGCACGATTGAGGGGGAGGGGTACTCATTAGGGTTATAGTGGTTTCGAAATCTTGACGACGTTGGTGATAGTCTTGAGTCACATGGTATTTTGCGATTTTTGCGAATATAGCAACGGTTATTGAACGCGTTGGGGTTTATTATTTGAGCCTTTCTATCTTTTTTACTATACTTGATTTGTTTAAATAGGCTAGACAAAATGCTTGATATCCAGGATTTCATCTCCGAGCGGTTCGTTTTTATGTTGGATGGGCGCATTTGATGATGGGGTATTAACTTTTGGTTGTAGGGGCGGTAACCCGGAGGTTATTAAGGCTTCGCAGAAGGCTCGGTATGTTGGATTTTAATGGGGTGGTTAATAGCTGGTTTAGAAGGGTGATGGGCTAACGGTTGATAGTGGCGACTCTGTTGAGATTGTCGACGAGATCGTCGAGTTGTGGCAGGACCACCGCAAGAGTAAGCCCCACCGGTACACAAAGAAACTATGAAAAGCATATACTAACTACAACCTTTTGTATAGCCCTCTACGGTTAGTTTCACCTAACTCACAGTCCTATAACCCAACCCAACCCAACCCGACAAGCCTAACCTCCACCTCGATTCACGAAATACTGACGTCATGGATAGCCGCCACCCAGATGGGCAGCAAGATCAACGCTGTTCAGAAGGAAATCGGTGCCAAGAAGAAGGCCAAGGAGAACGCTGATGAGCTTCTTCAGCAGAAGATTGCTCTTGAGAAGGAGAAGAAGGACCTTCTTGCCTCTGCTGAGGAGAAGAACGTTGCCCTGCGTAACAAGGTTAAGACTGTTGGTAACATTGTTCACTCTTCTGTTCCCGTTTCTGAGACTGAGGTGCGTATTTGAGAGGAGATGGAAGTTGCTATCAGGGGGGGCGGTTGCTGACATACTCCTACGTAGGATGACAACGAAACTGTCCGCACCTGGGCTCCAGAGGGCTACACCATCGAGAAGAAGGATGTCCTCTCCCACCACCAGGTTCTCGACCGTCTGGACGGTTACGATCCCGAGCGTGGTGTCAAGGTTATGGGTCACCGTGGCTACTTCCTCCGCCGCTGGGGTGTCTTCCTCAACCAGGCTCTGATCAACTACGGTCTGGAGTTCCTCCACAACAAGGGCTTCACTCCCCTTGCTACCCCTCAGATGATGACGCGCGAGGCCATGGCCAAGACTGCCCAGCTTTCCCAGTTCGACGATGAGCTGTACAAGATCACCGACGGTGAGCCCCAGAACGACAAGTACCTGATTGCCACCTCGGAGCAGCCTATCTCCGCTTACCACTCTGGTGAATGGTTGCTTACCTCGCAGCTGCCTCTCAAGTATGCTGGCTACTCCACCTGCTACCGCCGTGAGGCTGGTAACGGTAAGGACGCCTGGGGTATCTTCCGTGTGCACCAGTTTGAGAAGGTTGAACAGTTTGTTCTTACTGACCCGGAGAAGTCGTGGGAGATGTTCGATGAGATGATTGCCAGTTCTGAAGAGTTCTACCAGTCTCTGGGTCTGGCGTACCGTGTTGTTAGCATTGTTTCTTCGGAGCTGAACAACGCTGCTGCTAAGAAGTATGATCTGGAGGCGTGGTTCCCCCACCAGGGCGAGTACCGTGAGCTTGTCTCGTGCTCTAACTGCCTGGATTACCAGTCTCGCGAGCTGGACATCCGTTTCGGCGCCAAGACCCAGACCGATGGTAAGTTTTATATGATGTCCCTACATGTGTTAAGTATTAACCACCAAACCCAACAGTCCGCATCAAGTACGTCCACTGCCTCAACTCGACTCTCACCGCCACCACCAGAACCCTTTCCTGCCTCATCGAGAACAACCAGACCGCCGAGGGTATCACGATTCCCGAGCCTCTGCGCAAGTACATCCCCGGTGCTCCTGAGTTCATTCCCTTTGAGAAGGAGTTGGCTCCGGAGCCGGCTCCCAAGGCGCTTCCCAACCGCAAGAAATAAGCGGGTGCGCTTAAAGGGTTAGTATCATACATATGTGTTGGTAATAAAAGTTATCGGAGTTTCAAATGCAGAATTAACCGTCGTGAAACGTAAATTGACATATCTGACCTGAAATTTGTACATGTATTGCTCTGATATCGGAGAAAATCTATAGACCGTTTTATCAATGTTTCCACGAATTTCACATTATCCACGGACAATTCCAGACAAGGGTATCGAGAAAAGGCCCAAAAAGGAAAAGATATCGGAAAGGCCTTGACCTCAATGCCACGCCGGAACCTTCCATTTTTGTCTCACACCCCTGTCGTGAGTTGAGAACCTCCGACATATGTATGTATGCAAGTAATTTACATGTAACGTGCACAATTTACAGGTGGATGGGCATGAATGTCATTAGATGTAGCGTGGTGGGTTAGTTTTCAGGACCTCGTTTTCGGTGGAGGCGTGATTGCGAGTTACGGGATTGAGTGTAGATGGTTATGGTGGTCGTTACACATGCACTTTTGTCGATATCACAGTTATCAAAATGAATATGCGGAAAGAACCAACAGATCACACGTATGGATCTGATATATTGTAAAGCATCTATCGCTAGTAAGAAAACAAAAGAACCAAAAATGAATACATAAAAAGCAACCTTCAAACGCCAACCAATTTTCCCATACCCATCAAGATTTCTCTCTAGCAGCGGCAAGTGCCTTGTCCCGCATCTCCTGATGCTTCAAAACCCTGGGATGTATCATGTCACCACTGCCTGGCATTTCCACCAACGGCTTGTCAACCGCAGTGCTATCCAACTCGTAGACGACCACTTGAGCGGGCATTTCTACGGCAGTAGATGGGCCCACCTTGACGTCTCCAGCGTACATCTCTCCTACGTATCCGGGCGGGGCACCCCAAGCACCGGAGTTTCCTTGGGTAGCATCCCAGGTACCAGCTTGTGTCATGGGAGATGTCGGTGACCAGGAGGCATGGGAAGATGGTGGAGGCTTGGGATAGTCGTGTTGAGAGGGGAGAAGGGCGGCTTGTGTGGCGGCGGCCTTTTTGGCTTGGCGACGACGAAGGATGAAGAAGATTGCGGAGCCCATTGCTAGGAGACTGGCTACACCTAGGGATGCTCCGATTCCGACAGCAGCGGTGGTGGAGAGACGAGAAGAGGAAGAAGAGGAGGCCGTTGAAGTGGCGGTGGCGGTTGTTGTGGATGATATGGTGGTGTTGGAAGTTGTTCCGGTTGTGGATGCAGATGCGGCGGCTTGGACTACATTTGTAGCGGTGGAAGATCCCGAGGTGGAAGTTGAACTTGTCGAACTAGCGGCACTAGCAGAGCTAATAGCTTCATTTGCGGCTGCCATGAATTCATCACTGGTAACTGAGATACTCGACGAGGTAGTTTGACAGTTCACCTTTAAAACAGAGTATGTAGCTGAAAGATCCGAACTGTTCTGGGGCGCCATGCATCTGGCTGTGTTGGTGATGAAGTTTCCTCCATTCGCACAAAGACAGGCGTTCATGATGGCAACGGTGTCCCCGTTACATCCCGAAGAAGCATCGGAAGAGTAGAGACATGTGATGGAGCCGGATGGATACGATGAAAAGTCATTTTGGAATCGGGCGGCGACGAATGGGAGGAAGAGAATTGGAGATAGAAGATTGAGAGGCTTCATTTTGGCGATTGTTGTAGTTGTTGTAGTTGTTGTAGTTGTTGTAGTTGTTGTAGTTGATTATGTGATGAAGAGACAGGGTTATAAACGATATTAAACGCGCGTGATGAGATAAACGAGTGTTGGCAGTTGGATAAAGTACAGACTCAATAGATCTGTAAGCCTCGTGATTTGTTCACGCCAATGCTAGATGTAGTGATAGATATCAAATGCTGATGAAAAAAATGCAAAAAGAGGCAACCACCCGTGTCACTCATTTGCTAAAAGATGCCAAGACACAAAAAGAAAGAAATACTTGAAGCAAAAACCAAACCAAGACCAAGTAAGTACAAACGTGGGTCCTCGACCATCTATATGTATTTTCTCCCCATAAATATCCCTCATGCATGCCCTTTCCTAAGTTGGTTTCTGGTCTTTCCGTTTTTTCAATGGATGGATATGCCAAGTCACCCTGGCACCCTGACGACGCTATGTTCGAGCCACCGGCCGCATCTGCACAGGGATTATTGGGCAGTGAAGCGTGGCTGTTTATGTTGCTGAGTACAAGGAAGAAGTCCAATGGACCGGTTGACTTTGCTTCTATAGAGCTTTTTTAGAATAGGCTTTTGTAGTAGGCGGAGTACATATGTATATGCTTGGTCGATGGAGGAGTCAGTGATGTCACTGTGGCTGTTTCCTTGCTTGAATAGTTGTGGCTGGGTATTCAAGGAAAGAGCTTACATACATACTAGATCGATAGACTTAGTTTAACCTTAATCCTTCAAGCAAACCCTTTTTCTCCCTAACGAACTCAAATGCCTCTTCTAGACCTTCGAAACTCGCCCAAACAAAGCAGAGAAATCACCGAATAAACCAGAAACTCCTGAATATCTCGATCGAACCCATCCCCACACAAAGAATGCTTCACATCCTAAAAGTCAATGCAATCATCTCAAACTGATTTTTCTCTCCTCATCGACAAATACGGTTGGTATCTTTGACCCCCTGTCGATCTTTCCATCCCAACCACACGATGCCATGCCGGGCCAACACACAATATTAGTCTCTATGTGTATGTATGTATACTACGTTACTGATATTTTGCAAGTCATCATCAAGTCACAAGGAAGGTCCCGCCTCCATGATTATTTTCTTCCTTTTTGACAAACGCCTACCACTGTTTGTCTACTCGCGGTCGTCCCGTTTTCTTTACTGGTCTCGTTAGTTCGTCCATGGTCCCTGGTCAAGAACACATCAGATCTAGGCCCGCGCGTTTATTTCGGCGGACTGATTGCTACTTCTCCGACACTACCTTGATATGCATTCATGCTAAGACCCAGAGGGAACCCTATCAATTGCCTGACTTGCCATCGTAATAGAGTGTATTAAGACATCAACTATGGGTATTATCCTTGATTGATATACAATTGTCTAACAAACCAGATAACCATAACCCATCATCCGCTTGTTTCCCGGTCATCAATATCAACTCTTAAACATAAAATGACACAATATTCGTATCCTGCAGCCTGGAGTCTCTGAACTTCCCAATTTGGAAAACATGCAACAAACAAACAAAGCATGCTTATAGACCCACTCATGTTGTAGAACATGCTATGTATAACCTGTTCACACATCTAAACGAGTACCGGAAATGAATACAGTCTATGCAGTAGAAAAGAGACCCCCAAACAGTAACAAAAATCGCACTAAACCCAAATCTAATCAAACAATCCCATAAACCCTCATTCGTCTGAATCACTAGACACGATGATCCGACGCTTATCTTGAACTTTAATAACGGCGTCCGCGGTGTCCGCAGCATCCGCAACATTTTCACTCTCACCCTCACCATCAGAACTACTGACCAAAGCCGCACGATTCCTAGCCCGTCTCTGTTTAGCCGGCAAAACAGCTGTACTCCCATCATCGTCATCCTCTTCTGAATCCGAGTCAATGACGATAGTTCGTTGCCGAAGCCCCAGAACCCCGGTATACCCCGTCGTTTCCCGGGGACCAAGTCGTCTCCGTGGCTGTCTCGATTGAGCGGGAGAAGTGTCTACGGCATCACCACCCTCGACGTCACTGTCATCTGGGAGGATATCACCAAGAGTGTACTCGAGTTCGTCGTCGTCACCAACGATGAAGTCATTATCCGACTGGTTTTCCATGTCTTCTTCCTCCACAGAGAGGACATTTGTTTCCGAATCGCTTGCATCTGGACCATCTAATTCCTCGCCTGCCCCACCAATAGATTCGTTGTCATCATCCTCAACAACAGGAGCCAAAGGATCACTGTCGAATTCATACTCAGAGTAGACTATTTCAGTAGCCTCGTCTGGCTCCTCGGCACTGGAAACTCCACCAAGTTCTTCATCAAACACTTCCCTGACTTGCTCACGAGAAACACGCAAAGACTTGGCAATGTGGGTCCGCGAGCGAAGCCAGCTGTAATCGAGGGCATCAGTTGTTCTTTTGATCAAACGAATTGATCCCGGATGACCCACGCGAAGAGGCCAAGCCTCACCGCTGAGGTCCAGAATTGGGTAGAACTTGATGTTCTTCAATGTTTCCCAGTTACACTTTTGTGGCATCATTCTGGGGTGTCCGATGTTTTCCGCACATTTTACAAAGTCAGAGAATGCCTTTTCTAGATGCTCTGAACTAGCACCGATAATAGACTCTCTAACACCATTTCCTTTGTCCTTGATTTCGTTCTCGTCGTCAAAATCTTCAGAAAATGATTGCTGTGGACTGGATTGGGTTTCCTTGATCCCAAGTTCATCCCCGCAATCCCAGACGTCTGGCCACGTGGTAAGCGATACTCTATAGGTAAACTCGCCAATCTCGTCCTCTTCCCAATCAAAGCGACGCATAGTAATACTCTTGTCGGTTCCAGCCCACTCCAATACTCGCGGGTCTTTAATTTTTGTGTCATCGCGAAGAAAGACTCTCTTGAGATTCGGGAAGAAGTTCAAGTAGTATAACAAGCGTTGCGCCCTGGTCATCTCCAAATTCCGGACTATACCTTTATGGGGAGTATCAAACTCCAAGGCTAAATTGATAATCTTGCTACTGATGGTGTGGCTAACCTGCCAAAGATCCATCGGCGCTCTTGAAGCAATTCCAGCCAACATGATGATGTCCTTCTCGGGGTTGATCCAAACTATGCCGTCACCGTCCACAGATAACGTGGTCCTGTATGTTGCCTGGGCAAAATTCCGCAACTCACTATGGATACTCATCATCACCCGCAAGCTCATTGACGCACTTCTAAGGTTACCAGTTGAAATCAAAGGCCACTTTGCTTCCGGGAGATGGGCAAAGTCTAAGATTCTCGACCGCCCAGTAGCCTCTGGGAACGTATGCTGCCAGATCATGATCTTGATTTCCATTGGCAGCTTAGAAAATGGGTGGAATGATCTCTCGGCCGGAATTGGATGGCCGTGCCATTCCATAGGGATCCTGAATATATAGTCTGGATGGTCGAAAGGAATCGAATTGGGAACTTGTTTGCTTTCTCCGTTTTCTGAAGAAATGACAGTCCATGGATCTTCCAAAGGTCGTAACCCCAAACGCTTGGCTACCGAAACTCCGATTTGAAATGGCACGGGCGAACCGTAGCCTTCGAAACCTTCTTCCTCTGAATCATCCTCGTCCGATGAAAAAGCTTCGTCTTCTACATATTGTAGAACCCACTGTCGAAGTTCACGACGACCACGTCCAATGGCATCTGCTTTTTCGTCTTCGCTATCCAATTCAGAGTCGTCCTCCTCATCATCCTCTTCATCGTTATCCTCACCGGAGCTTATTTCAATGGGCCCCTCATCGGCAATCTCATCTTCACTGGATTCATCAGACAGTTTCTGTATCTTAGATTGGCGAGACTGCACGTCTAAATCTGAATCTGAATCATCGGGGGCCACACGTTTGTGGCGTGCGTTGTTGTTGTGTCTGGTCATTTTATCGACGACTAAATGGAAATGAAAGAAGCAAAAGAAACTCTATGTATGGGTTAAAAGAGAAAGAAACAAAGGATGTGCTCCCAAAGTGCGTGATGAAAGTAGATGACAGAAGATGGAATCTACATATGCATTTTAAAAATCGGCAGCAATTTTGAATGGTATTGACGTGCGGAGTGGAGGGGTAATTGTAAAATGTAGGTTGTGTGTGTCTCTGTACACACCTGGGCTAAAATAACGGTTAGTTGCCTAAGTTAATCGTAGCTTGGTTGTGGTCGACGTCACTCAATACCCCCTGTAAGCTGCTTTTCGAATTGGCGTGGCGATCAAGCGCGTTTACACAGTATGATTACGCGCAGGGTTACGCCATACGATTGATTATAACCCTAAGAACAGATGATGTTGAAGTTTGGTTTGGAGGCTGATTGAACTGGAATAATATTGTCCCTAACGACATTTATGTGTTGTCCATACCATAAAATTGTTCAAGGGCTGCATATATGTACATATATTTGGTATCAAAAAAATGTCCACCGAACAACCCCCCGTCAAACTTTCTCTTAATGAGACTGATTTGGTACGTTGTTTTACTGTATTTCCACCGATTAAGTCCCAACCTAACTGAACTACCAAGTCCCTAATCCGGAAATCCTATGTCAACCACCGCCAAACCCGGCAGTCAACCCAGACACTCCAGTTCAAAACCCCGGGAACCACCCTTTCCACAGATCCCACATTAACCCGTCTTCTCCGGGAAAAAGTCCCCGACCCCCGTAATTGTCTTGCTCTTTGGGCCACCCCGCCCAAACGCATTGCCCGATTAGCGAGTGAGATCCAAGAGAGACTGGCGGCAGTCATCCCAGATACCTGGGAGCACTGGATGATGCCTCTTGAGAATCTGCATTTGAATGTTGTTGATGTGACGTATGAGCAGGAGCCGGAGGTTGTTGCACGGCTGATTGAGAAAATTAGACTACATCGGACACAGATTGCGGATTATACTTTGAAGCATAGAGCGAGATTGGTGAAGCCTTTGGTGACGTATGATAGGGCGGCATTTGCGTTGACTTTTGTTCCTGCCATGGGAGAAGGAGTGTATACCCATGAGGATGTGATGAGCGCGGCCGAAAAGGATGTAGGCATTGCCGGAGACACTTATAACCATCATATGCTTCGAAACGGCCTCACTAAAGAGCTTCAAAACATTGGGGTGGAGCTGAAACCTAGATATCAGTTTCCCACTGCACACATAACCCTTGGGAGATTCATTGGGGAATCCCGTAAGATCGACCCTGATAGTGCTGCTAAGTGGATACAGGCCGTCGATGACATCAACGAATGGCTGGAGACTGTATTTCACAGAGATGAAGGAACAGAAGCTGACTGGTATGTTGGCGAAGAACGTGGCATTGATATCAGATATGGTCCGATTTGGTATGGCGGTGGGAGATCATTGATCATCGGAGAAGGCTTTTAGATAGAGTGTCTAAGTAGCATGACTTTGTTAATAGTGCAGTACAGCTGGTAAACCAAACCTACCGGTCCTGGATGTTAAAATTACCGTAAATACCCACGACTACATGAGAGAACATATGGTACAGGGAGATTCCATCCCAAGGTATATTGAGATTAGAGCCAGACCCTATGGAATCCAAAGAGAGAATCTTTACGATGCCACTGAAGTTATACAACCAGTCACCCTGTAGAGCGGGCAGAATGAGCATATTAAGCCAAAAAACCCCAATATCGTGTCACGTACCACAAACGAAAGGACATGACGCATATTAACTACATGGTAAACCAAAAGTTAAAACTGACAAGCAAACTCCCAAGGCAAATCGCACGCCACGATCATTTACTGAATATATGTATTATGTTCTACTCAATCCACAGGTGATTCTCTATAACCTTTCCACCTCGAGGAACACTGCGTGCATTACTCCCACACACCCTGGACTGACCGGAGGCCTCTGGGAACGCGAGCTTCCAAATCATGAGCTTTTTTCCATCAGTAGTTGAAGGAATGAGCGAGATGACTTGCTGGTTGTGATCGGGGCACCATTCCATGTGATGTGAAGGGTGTGTACGTTTGGTAGGATAGATGTCGTAGGAGCCACAATGTGGTCTTGCACTTTGGAGTGATGTGGAAAGTTCCACGGTGTTTCTCCGATTCCAAGACCCATATCTTTGACAACTAAGTAGAATGCTTGTAATTCCTTGTTAGTATTGTTGTAGCTATCGCTCTTTGGTGTAGCGGACTTCTGAGTGATCTCATTGATCAGCGCGTCGTCTTTGCTGCCCTATCTATCAAGATGTACTGTCTGTCTAGAACAGTCGAATTTTGGTCATAGCTGATACCACTACAAGGCTCAAGAAACAGAAACTAATTGTGTCATTGAAGTTATCTATTAAGCAATGTGCAGTATTATAACTTTCAAGTGCGGGGTGATGGATATATAGAGGGCACGGGTATAACCTCGGAGAGGGTGCCCCATACCCCTGCCCACATGCATATTTCATAGTGCATAGAGTGTGCTAGATTCGCTTAGCATACAGGACAACAAGAACCATAAGCTGAATATAACTTGATTCTGCAAGATGGCGTAGACATGCAGCGTACTGTCAATTTGCCTTTTGCGTAGGGAGTTGCCTGACTCGACGAAAACCAGGTTGTTTCTACCTTTTTTCTATCAATAGTCTCAAATGTCTCTACATTTGAAACCTAGCGACAATGTTTGAGGTGACCACTCCGCAGGTTAAGAGTGGAAGACGTCGCGGGCGTGGTAAGACACATTATGTTTGTGCTCTATCCTTTAACGACATCCAGGTAGTAAGAATATCCCCTGACTGCGTGCTCAGATAATGGTGATAAAAAACGTACTGACAAAATTAGCAACGCGATGTAATCGTTCATAGGCGACCTGAAGGCGACGAAAGAGAATCATGTGCGGAATATAACCATCGAGTTGTCAACAAGGTAGCCAGCGATCAGAACTGGTGTTCATCTTGCACTGAGATGATCATCAGTAGCATGGTCGTAAAACACTGCGAAGCTTGCTTGGACGATCAGATGAATAGATGTCAAGATGACCGTAAAGAGTCCTACACTCTCAGCAACCCAGATTGGTGTTCATTTGAGAATAACGAGATCCAGCAACTAATTGACAGTCCAATGTCATTTGGTGAGGATGAACCTTCTCCGTGGCCGATCCCCGTCAATCGTTGTAATCCGGGATTAAAACGACTCGGCCTTTCCCCGGATTGCGCGATATGCTTTGGGCTGGCAATGCCAATACTGTCACGCATACGACAATTCGAACACAACAACATGAAGATTCAACGAATCGTCGTGGTACCGTCGACAATCAGTGATTCCAATGCCAATGGATGTCGGAATTCATTTTTCATGAATTTGCAGGTTGAATGGGAAGAACGACAAACAGGGTTGCATATGGGCTGGGCCGAAGTGAGACTATTCCCAATAACCAACTACAATGGACCTGGATTGGTATTTCACGAGTATAATTGTTGTAATCTTGTGGTCTTGAAACAACATATACAGAATCAGTTCAAAAAACACCCCGAGGAGAATCTACAACAAACGACAGGTAAGCACGAATCAACCAATGATCAAACTCAAAGCTAATAGATGTATGTAGAATATCCCCCGTCTTTCCGGCTGATTGATGTGAAGAGAAGGTGTGTTGTGAATATCGGAAACAAGCATTGTCGATACTCTGCGATTAGCTACAGATGGGACTCTACAGATGGAAACATGCTCACCCACGATACCAAAGACAAATTCGCCAAGCATGGATCATTGTCCCTAGAGACAATGTCCCAAACACTGTACGACTGTATGAACACGGCCCAGACTCTAGGAATCCCGTATATTTGGATTGACCGATATTGCATCATGCAAGGTGATGACAAGGAAAAGACCGAACAAATCGATGCTATGGGGGATATTTATGCCAACTCCTACTTGACCATGATATGTGCTCTTTATAAAGACATACATAGTGGAATCCCGGGGCACAATCGGAAGTTTGATGACCTTCTGTTGGGCCCCTTAAGCGATGAATGTTGGGGGACATCCCAAAAGATTGCGTACTTTCAGTATATCATTTCAGAGTGGAAAACCCGCGGGTGGACAATGCAAGAAGAATATCTGTCTCCTCGTCGACTTTACTTTACTGATTGGACAGTTCTATGGCACATCAATTGTCCAATGGTCGCATATCATCATGCAAGTGTCACAGAAGAGCCAAAGTATCAAACTGAATGTACGACAGCCAAATTGAGATCAATATTTGATTTGACAGCAGAGTATTCCAAGCGTACACTCACAGTCGCCACTGACAGAATTGACGCCATTTCTGGTCTCTTCAACACCCGGAGAATTGACCATGTATTCGGGATTCCCCTACACAAGATGCAATATGGTCTTTGTTGGCAAACTGAGGATGCATTTGCAGGGCCCAACGACCAATTTCCTACTTGGTCCTGGACCCATTTGTTTTGTGGCATAGCATGGCAGAACACGGAGATGATAGCTGACTGGGCTAAGTGCAAGATCTTACACGCTCGCACCACACCACAAAAGCGAATGTCATTAGTCCGGAAAATGGGTGTGCCTATATCTTCATTAGATCATCTTTCTGACAGCCAACTTCTCATTCGTGTGAAAGCCAGACGTATCCAACCAAATGACAAGGTCTTCAAGGACAGTGACTCTCTCTGGAGCTCTCTCCCTTCAACCTTCCTAGCAGTCCAGATGTATCTAGATATATTAGGCGATACTCATTTCCTTGTAGTTAAACCTTTCCATGCCCACGGGCTTGCCACTATTGATGGCGTCATTCATGCTCGACGTGTTGGGTATTGTCGGGTACCAGATACGACCATCTCCTTGTATCGACTTGCCAAGATCCGACCATTGGCAATCCAAACTTTGACGACTTTAAAGAGACAGCGTCTCCGGAGTCCTTGGCCACAAAAGAAAGCAGTCTTCGGGTTGAATTGGCGTGAAATATCAAACAAATTACAACAGATACCACAGCATTCCGAAGCTATCTCACCCGGGTTTCCTGAATATCTAGATACGACATTAAAAACATTCATGTCATCGCTGTTCCATTGCGTCACATCACTAGTAACATGTCGAACCATACGATCGTCCAAAACCAACCAATCATCACAAGGACAACCTTTGGAAGATCAACGAGTGGCAGACCTCGCAGCTAAACCCAACAGAGCTCAAAAACATACCTCCCTTGGTGTAACTAATAAGCGAAGACGTCACCACCACCGTCAAGTAAAACGTCAAAAGCGAAGAAACCCAATTCACCGGCCGTTCTTCGGCCGGAACCCGCTCAAGGACACCCCGACTTCCTTCCGAACAATCATTTTACATTAGTCGTAGTTTGTGTTGGAGGTGAGAGTAAGAGGGGTGAAGTAGACCATGGTAAATAAACTCGATATTCTTCCCATACAAATCACAGACACTTTCACCACATAGTGCATGAATAGACAAACTTCATTGTGGCTTAATATGGCCAATATCATTATAGCAAAAGGGGATATGAACACAAAAACAAAGTAAGAACGACAGAAAACTATCTCCGTGGGAAGCTTCTACCATTTCAACCCCCACCTCTCAACATGGCCATAATCAACATCGCTTGAAAGGCCCTACGGCCGTCATAATCCCCATCCTCATCATAGAAACCATAATCATCGTCATCATCCTCAGATCCCTCCGGCTCACACCAATCCGACTCATAATCATCCTCTGATTCTCCTTCAGGAACAATCAGCCCTGTAGGAGGGCCAATTAAATCCCGAACACTCTCCGGAGTAGTCCCCAGGCATCTCGCAATATAAGTCCGGGAGCGAAGCCAACTGAAGTTGGCATGATCAGCCACTCGGATAGCAGGGGTGTTGAATTCGTCACTGTACATGTTGACATGGACCACGTCTAGAGGACCGGACTCGGCGCAGAAGTTGTCTTTGCTGAGATCGTGAAAGACTGGCCAAAGGGGATCTACAAGCTCCACAAGTGGGTAGAATTTGATCTCCTTCAACATTCCCCAGTTACAGTTTTTCGGGATCTTTTCAGGGCTGGCAAGGGCCTCGGCACACCGCAGGAACTCGGAAAAGCCCCGGGCTATATGACGTGATCCACATCCGACAATGGTGTCTGGTAAGTCTACCTCAGGCTCGTCAATACTATGAGAGTATAGATCCATCTCGAGTTGTCTGGGTGTGGGTGAGGGCATGGTTCTCACTCGTCCGTCTTTAGGTGGTTCGATTCCAAGTTCGACCGCGCAATCCCATATGTCGGGCCATGTTTGGAGTTTTGGAATGTATTCAGAGTCGCCCGGGTACTCCCTTCTTGGCTCCAAAAGGCGCATAATGACACTGTTTTCAGTCGCGGCCCAATTTAGAACCCTTCTGTTCCGTAGTGCTGAACAGTCGCGGATGAAGACCCTTTTGAGATTGGGGAACATGTTCAAAAAGTATAACAGCTGTTGTCCCTTGTGCATACTGTGATTATCGACAATGCCCGTAGACGGAAGAATCCGGCTAAAGGCAAGGTTTATGATCTTGCTGGTGATTTCCGAGTGGTCCTGCCACATGTCAAGTGCCTTTTCTGTTTTGATTTCACTTAACATGATGAGGTCCTTTTTGGGGTTGATCCAGATAAGTCCTTTTGCATTCACTGGTAGTAAAGTTCCGTATGTCGCCAGACCGAGATTCCGTGTTTCACGGTTGATGCTCATGAGTACCTGTACACTCATGGCCGCGACTCCGAGTTGAGGAGTAGACAGCAGAGGGACTTTTCGATCCGGTGCGTACCTGAACGTCAAGACCCTAGACTCACCAAAGGCCTCAGGAAAAGCGTATCGCCAGACCATGAGCTTGAGTTCCATTGGCAGCTTTTCAAATGAATGGAACGTCCTTTCCACGGGAATTGGGAATCCATTCCACGTGATGGGGAGGGTATGAATGAATTCCGGATGAACACGCTTCATGACTCTGGGGATGTTGGTGATCAACTTTCTCTTCTTCATCCGGCCATAAAACCATGGACTCTCCATTGGCCGCAGCCATTGTTTTCTAGCCACCGAATGCCCAACTTTGATGTGCTTCACCTTTTTACCATTGCCGGAGGACGCTTGTGCATGAGTAAAAGTGTTTGCAAGAGGTCCGAAAAAAGTGCTTGCAGAAGGTCCGACCGGAGGAGCGTTGCTGGCCGATGCAGCTGCGGGGGGTTGCTTGCTAGCCGCGGAGCCACCAGGAACAAAGGCGGAAGCTGAGGGGTTGAAAGTGAAAGAAGCCGCCGCGGGATTGAACTTAAAAGGAGTTGCATTGGATGCAGCGGGAGTTGTTTTGTGTGTCACAGGACCGGCGGGTGTGGAACTGCTAGCCGAAGGGCCTGCGGGAGTGGGATTACTCCCCGACGGCCCAGCCTCGGCGGCACGCTTCTCTTTGGCTGCCTTTTTAGCCTGGGATTTTGCCTTGGCTTCACGGCGTTGTTTATTGACTTGTCTCTGGATATCGGAGTCCCACCCATCGTCGTCATCAGAAGGGAACCAGTAACCCATAATTGAGATTATCGCGAAATATGAAAAATTGAAAACGAAAAAATAAAAAGTAATGTAGACGTTAGAATTCACAGTTCATGTGGTATAAAGGATGTAATTGATCTGATCAACATGTCGTCGATTAAACCGTGGTTGACGTGAACCCCTGTAACAGGTAGCCATCAAGTAACCCTGTTAACAGGCGGGAAGTCAGGGTTAGTATAGATCTGGTGCAACAAATATAAGCGTGATATGTAGATGCACACATATAATTAACGATACATCAGTAGCACCCTCCTACGTCAAAGTTACAAGGCATTGAAGATTTCAGGCAAGGATGTACCACTACAAGTTCAGTACCGTGGATTTAGATTATTTCGGTTGATAAGCAAGAACAATGAACGTGATATTCTAGACATTCACTGAGGTAATGGCCCATGAATACTTCACGCCCACCTTGGCTTGAATTCTAACGACAGATTTGTCCCAGATGCAAAGTCACAGGTGATCGGTCTAAGTCTATTTGAAGAAATCACGTAATCACTGTATCCAGTCAGCGTGTTCAATATCTAATGTCGAATTTCCCTATGAACCACTATCTACCTCCATCAGATGATACCTCTTTCGACGATCCTTCATTCGAGGTGCCTTGCTGTCTACTTCCGCGATACGCCAGACTCATTCGTAATACTCCAAGAATTCGCCATCAACATCGTAATCTGGAATATCTCCATCACCGTCGTAATCGGGGAAATCATCATAGTCATCACTGTAATCATCATCACTCCAGTCTTCCGAATCGTCAAGTACAATTCCATCTTCTTGTGGCCTGACATACTTTCCAATAATCCCCTCAATTTCCTGATAAGAAACATCCAAAGAGCGAGCGATGGAGTGCCGGTCCGTAAGCCAAAAGAACTCTGAAGAGTCTAGAATTTGCCCGTTAAAAAATATCTGCAAAACAGTATCAGAAATAGGCCTGTTAGCAATTTCGTCAGAGCGTAAAGGACCGATGTCAAGGATTTTAGTCGAAAAGTCTTGGTCTTTTATGACCCCCCAGTTTCGGCTCGTAACTTCTACCAGCCGGTAGAACTTGATACTCCGTAGGGTTTCCCAGTGGAAGGTCTGCTTCGGTATTGAGTCTCCACGTTTGGGAAAGGCCTGGGCACAACGGATATAGTCTGAGATCGCTTCAGTGATATACTTTATTTCATATCCTGCAGTGGGCTCCGCTTTCCTGGCCCGATGTTCGGTGTCGAAGGTTGTCTCTCCATCTAAACCTGTAGTCTCGTTTGTATCGCAATCGTTGAGCTGTCCTGTCGAGATCGGATTTTCAATGGCTTTATCATCCTCGAGACTACGTTGCGCCCTCTTATCCCACACATTAGGCCAAGTTCGGATATATTGCTTGGTAGCCAACGAGCCAAAACGGCTTCTGGTTTCGACATATCGAACAGTAATACTGTTTTTCGATCCCGCCCATGTCGGGTCTCCAGGGGTGTTGTAAATGAGAGTGTCATCTTTGAAGAAAACTCGCTTCAAGTTAGGAAATTGGTTGAGAACATAGAACAGTCGTTCTGCGGGATATTGTGCTGGACTTTCTCGTAGTTTTAGGTCCATGTTGGTCCTTGCAATGCCGATATTGAAGATTCTACTGAAGAAATCCGAATGATCTTGCCATTCAGTAACACTACACTGTGCCCCGCTATAAAATCGTCGAATAGGAATATATCTTTTTCCGGGTTAAAATGGAGGAGACCTGAGCCATGAAGAGGTAGAGTGGCTTCGTACGATTCCTTGCAAAGTTGCCGTGTCTCACGGTCAATGCTCATCATGGTTCGAACACTCATCGTCAATATGCGAAGTCGCGGTACCATCAAGAGCGGCTCCTTCGTGAATAGAATACAGGAAAATGGTAAGACTCTTGATTCCCCGAAAGCATCTGGAAATGCCAACTTCCAAATCATGATTTTTAATTCCATTGGCAGTCGCGAAAAGTGTTGGTTCGGCATGTAAGTTGGTGTTGAATCCCGACTGCATGTCGCATGAAGACTATCCAAGTTATCCATATCGGGCGCTTTGTTGACTTTCACGTCTTGGATAACACCGTTATCGAGTGATTGCTCCCGTGAACCCAGACTAAAAGCTTCAACAGCCAAAGACGTGGCTTTCGGGTCCTTGTTCATTGGATACCTAGTTCTTGTCGAGTCGTGGTGAGAAGGCAGTCTATCGTTTCGTACTTGGGGATTTCCTGCGCCTGAATTTGTTTTCCGGCTGGGTGATATCAGGTGATTGACTGATGTGTCTTTATTCCTCGCTATAACCCTAAAAGAATCTAGTTTTCGTGTCCAGCGGCCCGTTACCCAGTAGTCCAGTGTCCTCCGAATAACCCTGCCCTGCCTTTTCAGCGCCACTTATGCGAAACCTCCAGATACTCCAAAAAACTCACGCCCAGTGCAACGCACTATCGGACTGCTTGTAAGATACCTCTCCTTCGACCTCTGGAACACAAGAGGAAAGACAAAAAACAACCCAAAAAACTGTGAGAAGATATCCGTCCAAAACTCCAACAAACCAAAAGAAAAGGAAACAGAAAAAAGGAAAGAAAAGATCCCAAACCCCAATAAACCATCATGAAATCAGACAAAGGAAATGCCACCACCGCTCTACAGAGCCTCAACCTCCGTCTTTTTTCTCATCCGCCGCCACTCTCTTCATCAGGTCTAGTATCAAGTCGTCGTTACTCTGGCTGCGTTTCCGCGTCATGTGCAGGATGCCTGTTTTCTTATGGTCCAGTTGAAGCCCGTTCTCCTGGTACCATTCGATCGTCGTGGAAAGATATCTCTTGAGCTGGCGTCTGCAAGCGCCTATAAACGCCCCATGAACCAGCCACATACCGTCGTCCATGTAGCCCATAACTTGACCGTCAAAGGCCCTGTAGAGCGGTGTCATAAAGAGCATGTACATAGAGGATTGGCGAGACCGGTGAGCCTTGCGGAAGACTGCCGCTGGTGGGACCAGGGCTCTCTGCATGGCCGTCAAGGTGGATTTGAGCGGTGCGGTTGCTCAAGAAGGATAAAACCCACTTGTAAATGTTCTGGGGGTAGCCATACTCCTGGAGGCTGACTACCATACGGTTCCGGAGGATAGCATCAAAGGCCCCGGAGATGTCAAGAGTGAGCATCGAGGAGACATGGCCCTTGGACCATGCGTCATTGACCTCATTGACTAGAGCCAAGGTCAAATCTGATGACGAGCGCTTGGGGAGAGCGCAGGCGTAGTTCTTGCGGATGTGGGCGTGGTCCACGGCTTCTTTCGTTAGTCTAGTCGCGACGATTCTTTCGAGAGCTTTGTCAAGAGTGGGAAGGAGCGACATGAGGCGGTAGGACGCGGGGATGGTGCGGTTCCTCTTGCCGGGCTTGGGTAGGGCGATCAGCTTGACTTCCTTGAAATGCTGGGGGTGGTAACCGATGGTCAGGCAGTGGTTAAAGAACCAGGTGATGAGGGGCCCAAGTTGTGGCCAGGCGGTGGCGAGGAGCTTGTTCCGCAACCCGCCTTTCCCGGGAGCACTGTTCTTAGGCTTCCGAATGGCGAGTTCTGCTTCGTCTTCAGAGATAGGCGGCCAGGATTTGGGGCGGCGTCATTGAACTCGGGGGAGGAACATCTGTCCCGCCTTTGCCAGTCAAGTGGTGCGTCCGTAGAACCTAGATTTTGTCATGGGGTGAACTCTGTAGAGTTCCGGTGGTGTCAGCAAGCGCTGGTGTGAAGGTTCGTCGTGGGTTAGAGAGCCATTTGGCAGCTTTGTGGACATCTCTAACTGCGGACAAGGAGTCGATTTGGGCAGCGTAGTACTTGCGACAGGTCGCATTAATCGTTTCCTTAGGGACAAGTTTGGCTTCTTGAAAGTCAGCGGCCGCCGAGTCTGTCTCAGGGCCAAAGTTCATGGCGCCGTCTTTCCGCATGCGTAGGAAGGAGTCCAGGGCTCTCCTAGTTTCGCAAAGACGGCGATGGAAGAAGTCGCACGTTGGGTTCCACCAGCGGAAACCCGTGCATTTCACTTTCGTCTCAGGCGTGGCCTTTTCAAAAGCAGTTTGCAGTTGGTGGACAATTTCGGTGGCAAACCTATCAAGATCGGCCGGAGTAATGGGGGAGATGTGGCAAAAACGGGATTCTAGTTCATGTGCCGCTGCTAGACAGCAGCTGCTGAATTTAGAGACGTCCATGTTGATCATTTTGCGAATCTTGACACCATGCTTGCTAGCACCGCTTGTTCTAAGCACCAGGAGCTGGGTAGAGTGGTCGCTACCACACTCCAGGTCCCCGCCACAGGAAAAATGGGCAACGCGCTGGGAAAGGTCAATCGAGATGATCGTGAGGTCGAGGACGGCGCCTCGTTCTTGCGTTGAGATAGTGGGGTCATTTTTGATCATGAGGCCTAGGCGTTCCGTCCATTCTATCAGGGCTTTAGCCATCGAATCGTGGGGGCTGGCAGAGATATCCCATTGGCTGTGCTTGAGATTGAAGTCTCCCATGACGATTACGTCTCCTCTGCTTAGTTTGGTGATTTCCTTCACAGCCTCGTTCTGTCTTCGACTTCCCGGGCCTGGGTTGTAGACTCCATAAATGGTGTGCGGTGTGCCGCCGATAACCGCGTAAACGGCAGTGACGTCTGGGTGGTTGGTGGGGACGGCATATATGTTTTTTTTGGCGGAGTTGGACCTGATGAAGCATATCGAGCGGACATCTTCAATGGTTGTGGGGCGGCAGGCGACGGTAGCGGTCACGTTGGGGATCATGAACCGGTGCCACGGGGCGTCTGGTTCTACGGCGCGGGCGCTGAGGGCATTACGAATAAGCTCCATGAAAGCATTGTTGGCAACTTTGGGATCTCTAAGGGTGACGGAGAAGCCCGTCTTGCAGAGTGTCATGTGGGAGACTTTGTGTTTCCCCAGGGCTGCGTTCACGTGGCGGGCGACAAGGCCGGGATTAACTTCAAGTCATTTGGAGTCGGCATCCAGGCGAACAAAGAGTCCATCATCTTTCTTGCGGCCTGGGACCTCGGGCAGGTGGATGGGTCTATTGGCGAGAGCGGACTTCAGCGCGTGGGGGGGGCGTGGTGGATGAGAAGTTGGCAGTTTGACCCTGAGCAACGGCGGCCTTAGCGGCCTAGTTGGCCTGCTTCTGCTCGTTGCACTGTGAAGTTTGGATGACGGCGAAGGAAATTGGCTTGTTAGCGGAGGTTTTGGCGGTGGAGGGTTGGTCGGGGGAGACAGTGGGCTTATGGGTGGTCTTGGTGGATTTGTTGGCCGAGAGCAGACCGGGGCCACCGATGATTTGGGCATTGAACACTTTGCTGAGGTGGGCGATAAAGGACTCGGTGACCGATTTGGCGAACGCTCTACCAGCGGGGTGGGCTTCGGCGTCATCCCAGAACGCGGTGTAACTGTCCAAGACTTGGGCAAAGTGGCGGGCCGCGGAGGTCACGGAGGCAACTGCGGCCGTGGACTCGGAGTTGGTTTGGGCAAGGTGCTGGCCAATTTTACCTTGGTTGTCGATGGGCGTGGTGTTGTGGGCGAAGAAGTCGGCCAGAGCGGGAGTGGAAAAGGGGTCCTTCGCGGTGAAGCGGAAGGGCTCGGTGGCGCCGAAGAGGGCGATGGTGGGGACTTGGCGGGCGGTGGTGGTCGTGGCTGAGGTGGTGGCGTTGTTTAGTTTGGGGGTCTTGTCGGTGGTGGTCTTGTCGGTGATGGGGTTGGCGGGCTTGGGGGGGGAGGTCTGTCTTGGTCGCATCGGGCATGGTGGGAGTGGCTTCGGGGAGTTCCGGTTGAGCAGCTACGTTCATGCTAGTAGTGTTTATAGTCTCTACAGGCTGGCCTCCCGTCGAGGGGCCGCGTAGTCCATATCTATATCCGTCAGCGTGAAACGCCGGAGGTTCGGTGAAAGGGTTAGAGTTAAGACGGGTTAAGTATGAAAAGAGGAAGACGTTTTTTGTGTAACAGGTGTCCACCAAGTAACGTTGTAGAACGGCGGGAAGCCAGGGTTAGTCTAGATCCAGTGCAACAAATATCCATGCCAATGTTCGAACGGAGTTAGAAACTACTGTCTGATACTCTCGGCTTGTATTCCGGTGATTTTATCATCAGCTGTCTAGAAGTAAACTCAGCTAAGATCGGGGTGGTACTTTGTTGAAAAAGGCTTGATATGTAGATGCATACATATAGTTGACGATGCGTCAATACCACCCCCCTACGTCATAGTTACACATGTGTAAGGCATTGGAGATTTCCGGCAATGATGGACTACTACAAGTTCAGTACTGTTGATTTGGATTATTTTACTTAATAAGCAAAACCAATGAACGCGCCATTCTAGACATTCACTGAAGTATTAGCCCGTGACTGCTTCACGCCCAGCTTGGCGTGAATTCTAACGACAAATTTGTCCCAGATGCAAAGACACCGGTGATAGGTCTAAGTACATTCCAAGAAATCACGCAATCTCTGTATCTAGTAAACATGTTCAATATCTACTATCGAATTTCCCTGTAAACCACTATCTACCTCCGCCAGATAATCCCCATTTCAACAATCCCGCATTCGAGGTGCCTTGCTGTCTATTTCCGCAATACGCCAGGCTCAGTGATAAGACCCTAAAAATAGATATCATCAAAATCTAGAATATCGCCAAAAACGTCGTACCCAGAAAGCCCATCATGGCCATAATTGTAATCATCATCACCCAGGTCTTCCGAATCGTCAAGTATGTACATTTCCATCTTCCTATAGCCTGAAATACTTTCCAATAAGCCCCTCAATCTTCTGAGGAGAAACAGCCAAACAGCGAGCGATGGACTCCCGGTCCGTAAGCCAGGTGAACTGATTATAGTCTAAGATGTACGCATCAGAAGGATCCCGCAAATCAGTCCCATGAATAGGCATTGGATAAAGTTCGTTAGGGCGTAAAGGACCAAATTCTAATCGTTTAGTCGGAATGTCTTGGTCTGTCGGGGCCGCTGAGTTTAGTAGTGGGTTTACTAGTGTAGCTTCTACCAGCGGGTAGAACTTGATACTCCGTAGGGTTTCCCAGCGGAAGGTCTCCTTCTGCATTGAGTTTCCAGGTTTGAGAAAGGCTTGGGCACAACGGATATAATCTGAGAATGCTTCAGTGACACACTTTATTTCATATCCTGCAATGGGCTCCGCTTTCCTGGCCCGATGTTCGGTGTCGAAAGTTGTCTCTCCATCTAAACCTGTAGTCTCGTTTGTATCGCAATCGTTGAGCTGTCCTGTCGAGATCGGATTTTCAATGGTTCTATCGTCCTCGAGACTGAGTTGCGCCCTCTGATCCCACACATTAGGCCAAGTTCGGACATATTGCCAGGTATCCCACGAGCCATAACAGCTTTTGGGTTCGACATATCGAACAGTAATACTGTTTTTCGTTCCTAGCCATGCCTGGTCTCTAGGGGTGATGCAAATAAAAGTGTTAATTTTGAAGAAAACCCGCTTCAAGTTAGGAAATTGGTTGAGAACATAGAATAGTCGTTCTGCGTGATATCGTGCTGGACGTTCTCGTAGTTTTAGGTCAATCCCGGTCCTTTCAAGGCAGATATTGAAGATTCTACTGAAGAAATCCGAATGATCTTGCCATTCAGTGACACATTTCCCCACTATGAATTCTTCCAATAGGAATATATCCTTTTCCGGGTTAAAATGGAGGATACCTGGGCCATGAAAAGGTATAGTGGCTTCGTACGATTCCTTGCAAAGTTGCCGTGTCTCACGGTCAATGCTCATCATGGTTCGAACACTCATCGTCAATATGCGAAGTCGCGGTACCATCAAGAGCGGCTCCTTCGTGAATAGAATACAGGAAAATGGTAAGACTCTTGATTCCCCGAAAGCATCTGGAAATGCCAACTTCCAAATCATGATTTTTAATTCCATTGGCAGTCGCGAAAAGTGTTGGTTCGGCATGTAAGTTGGTGTTGAATCCCGACTGCATGTCGCATGAAGACTATCCAAGTTATCCATACCGGGCGCTTTGTTGACTTTCACGTCTTGGATAACACCGGTATTGAGTGATTGCTCCAGTGAACCCAGATCAAAGGGTTCAACCGCCGAAGACGTGGCTTTTAGGTTCTTTTCCATTGGATATCCAGTTGTTGTCGAGTCGTGGTGAGAAGGCAGTCTATCGTTGTGTACTTGGGGTTTTCCTGCGGCTGAATTTGTGTTCTGGTCGTGTGATATGAGGTGATGCTTGCGTTTTGGGAGCATGCCAGTACCACTGCGCCAAAAAGATGGATCCTTTGGTCTTTAGTTATTAGTGTCAGTGATATCAGCGCTTATAAGGGGTTGCGACATCTATTGCCCAACCCCAAGCCTGACTATCACCAACCCTAACTGGAACCTCCAGACAGGGTACAATCTGACAGGTGACTGCTACATCATACCCTGCCTGGAGTTCTACATTAGGGTTAGTGTCTCTCTTGTTGTTGTATTTTTTTACGTCTACCTGAACAGCGCGAACTATCAATACGACGGTTAGTGTCTCTCTAGAGCCGATGTAGTAACCTTATGATCACTGATATCACTACAACCGATGACAAAGACCAGAGGATCCATCTTTTTGGCGCAGTGGTACTCGCATGCCCCCCATAGTTTGGCAGAATTGTAAGCCCATTCTATTCAAATGGTAGTGTATCTACATATTCCTGGCTGAAGTTGCTTACACCAGTGGTACTGTTGAGACCTATATTTGAGTATAGCTGGTCAGGCCATGGTGTCTTCTCATATTCTAGGTTGAACTCCTTGGTAACTGAATATGCTATTACGAGTTTCTTCGGAGGTTCGTCACTTTGATGGCTCTCGTCGCTACTTTTGACATTGCATCCAGGGCGAGATGTGGAAATCATGGTCAGTTTCTGTGGGTGCCGCATGCCTTTGGTTCAATATTATGGGAATAAGACGGTATGATGTACTTGTCTGTTGTTATGTACTCAAGTCAAAGTAGTGGTTTGTAACCTCCGTCATTACACAATTGTCTAGCTAGATGTTGTAGCTTGTGTTAGAGTCGTCTTGAGGTGGTACTGTAACACCTGGCCATGATCACGGCTGGTTGGAAGTGCATGAATGAGTTAGACGTGAACAGAGCACCCGAGCAAAGACCCTACAAAGATAAGCATTTGTTTATGCATTACAGTCAGCCTATGTATAGTATCATTGGCCCTACGTCTATATAACAATCTGAGGACTTTCCCGCGAACGTATCGTCACACAAGACATATTATGCCCCAAATATAAATCGAGAATCCTCAGCTCTGAAACAAAGATTTAGCTTAGCATGTCAAAATTGTTTGATAGAGGATGTTTACTTGGATAAACACGCATGCTGTTCCATCCCAGCCAGTGAGCATGCTCAGGCGATTATTGGAGCTGTCAACCCGTAAGTAGGTATTCGTAGGGTGTACTTGTACCCCTCAATATAACAGTAAAGAATTGGAACCGAAAAGGGTGCGCTTTGTTGGCCTTTGTCCTGTTTGATGGATATTCACCAGTTGTTACTCTGTTCATTGTATAGGAATTTCTACTCCCAATGCAGTGTTGCTTCATGTATAGTCCCTGATCAAACACGCAGCAATAACTAGCCCAAACGTTCAGCCGCTTTTGGGGGGCAACAGGAGATAGATTCTAGTCTATCAAGCAAACCCTATTGATATTGCTATGATCCCAAATTCATGACAATTCCGATCGAAACAATGGTGATGGTGATGACATCACCGTAGTGAAAGATCTGGCTCTAAATGGGCATTCATTGCGATTTGTGACTAAGTTGGCGGCTAGAAATAAACTCAGCTAAGATTGGTGTGATACTTTGTTGAAAAAAGCTTGATATGTAGACACACACATACAATTGACGATGCCTCAATACCACCCTCCTATGTCATGTTTACAAGGCATTGAAGAAAGAGAAATCAGTATCAACCCATCGATTCAGCTGAGTCCACTTCCACTTCTTTTGTACGACCGTCCTCTATACAAAGACTGAAACTCT
The DNA here is from genome assembly GCA_002018275.1 of Huntiella bhutanensis. Lineage (NCBI taxonomy): Eukaryota > Fungi > Ascomycota > Sordariomycetes > Microascales > Ceratocystidaceae > Huntiella > Huntiella bhutanensis. The sequence continues at coordinate 96,488 of MJMS01000094.1, forward strand.
TCGAAAGGCTTGACAAACTTACTAAACCTGTATTGCTCCTAGGTGACTTCAATCTCCATCGTCATTGGTGGGGATTGCAAGGGACTCCTGACACTGAAGCTACGGACCTGGTACACTGGCTCATGGGCCGGGATGCCACGCTCTTAGTGGATGAAGATGTAGTCTTAAGTGAGCATGGAGGCACCTTTTCGAGATTAGACGTAACATACAAGTCGGCCATTGACCTCACTTTTACTCTAGGTACATTACTTTGGGAGAATTGGCGATGGTCGTACCGTGGCCTAATGGGGTCCGATCACGAATGTATCCACATTAGGATTGGCCCAAGACCAGCCCTAATAGATGAACCAACAGTTTACAATGTCAAGAAGACGCACTGGGGCAAGTGTGAACAGGCCCTACTGGCCCAACTGGGTCCACTGGAGATGTTCCTACAAGCCACAAACCAAATTCAAGACTGTGCGACTGCTCTTACACAAGCCCTCCAATATGCTGCGCAAGTTGCAAGGCCAACATTAAGAAGGTGCATGTTACATTCAAACCCATGGTGGACAGATGAGCTGAAAGCTGAGCGTGAATTTTTCTTACACTCCGAAAGGCATTTCAAACAACAAAAGCTTACTGTCGAAGAATTCCGCTCCATCAGAAATGCTTTCCGTGGCAAGGTCAGGAATGCCAGATCAAAGTACTGGTATAACTTCCTTGGGAGGCAATTGGATCGGACGCGTACGGTCCTATGAAGTACACCAAGCCAGCCACACAGTCAACAATTCCAAGCCTTTCTTTCCAAGGGCAGACTACATCAAGCTTCAAACAAAAAACGGCGGCTTTTATGTCACTATCACAGATAAGTACAAGCACACCCCCAGGAACAGTAGAACCCTATAGGGTTACTATCTACCGTTCTTGAGGAATGCGAAGAAG
>MJMS01000095.1:0-94014 GCA_002018275.1 Huntiella bhutanensis
AGGTAGACGATAAATAGAACAACAACAACAAATTATATAGATTCAAAATGCAGGGGTCGACTGCCTACACCGCCCCTGAACATGGAACGTCACGGTCAATTTTGCCTGCCGGCGCTGCATATGTACCAACGTCTGTTCTCGTTGAAAACATTGTTTTGATTGATGCCGAGTTGAATTATGCAGGAGTCGGTTAACTTGCTCATGATCGATCTAAATACGCTCTTTGCTCCGGCTTTTTTTCTTTCTTTTTTGCCTATGGTAGGACAGACAACATAAAAACGCCCCTGGTACCTTGGCCAGCACTCGCACGTCTTGTTTCCAAATATATTGCAATATGTCGTGCAAAGTTCGGGCAAATGAGACCTATCTAGTATCGCGGAATATAAAACAGCTGATCTGGAACAATATAAGGTTTGTCTTTGCATGTGTACTACAGCTGGCTCGACAAAACGGGTCTCATATTGTGACATCGGCTAGATGTTGTGCCACGTGGAGAGCTGTCAGGGAGACCTATGACGTCAGCCGTGAATCGTGTGAGTGTTGTAGATACCTGAGTGGCAAAATAACGCCGTATTGACAGATTGCGCTGTCCTGGTAGTAATTAAGTATTACGACAACTGAGTATCGAATATCGTGGTATAATGGGTCTCATATGGCCCATCTGTCACTCTAGGTCAGTCAATCGTTGTCAACTGGATACCCGAACTCTTTGCTACTACCAGTGTGATCCTATAAATACTTGCTTTGACCTCCTGCCATGGCAGTGACATCTGAACCTGCCTACAAGTCTTGATGCTCAGGCTGATGGTATTTTGCATAGCTTGATGGGAAATGGCCCCCTCTTAGAATATGAAATTTTGCATCTGGTCAGGTTGACCACTAATGAGACCAGGTTCAACGTCTCGTTAGTGATATTATCACTCTATGAAATGCATGAAATCCATCGGAGTCAGTTACTGTGGCTAGCCAACATGATACAAATAAACAAGCGTTAATGATGGCAGTAGAAAACAGTCTATTCGCTTCAAGCTCGACCTTAACTCCTCCCAACCCGTAATATTAAACAGGACAAACTTGCTAAATTCTATGAAGCATAAGCGCCAGTTAGTAAGTGTTACAATTGTCATTTGATCGGCTACTTTTGCCGTAACGTTATCATGTGTATGGTGTACGGACTTATTTCAGCTATGCATGAGAAAGTCTGTGAATCAACCTAGAAGCCGCTTGCCATGGCTTCGGGGCCGTCAAGTGTGTCCTGGGTTCTCTTTGTCTATGTATTACACATCACCAATGTACCTGTCAGGAAATTTAGACCAGCTCGAAATAGTTATAATTCGTAGGAGAGTCTCATCAAAAAGCGTTCAATGGCCCTCCCTGTTCATAGTGTAAAAGGAAAAATGTTGACAAGATAGTGCTTGTTACAAACATGCACAATCATGACACAAAAAGAATCTCCGATACGGGGAATCGAACCCCGGCCTTCTCGGATCAGCTTCAAAGGAAGATGAGAGCGAGATATCCTAGCCCCTAGACCATATCGGATTGGTAGATGTTGTGGAGAGACTCAAAATGGTTTGTAACGTAATGAGTCAGTAACCCTAAAGGAGTGGGACCCTCTAGGATTTGCAACTACCTACGTGCATTCACTGATCTTTGCAAAATGGATGCGTGGTACCACTCCATTGGATGAATGAGACTTGTTACAGCAATTGTCAACTACTTCCAAAACTAAATGCCCCAAAATACGGCATATAAGACAAGAGCTTCGTCATCTGCGAGTACTTGACCGAAATACGGATTTGCGCCTGCGACACCCTCGAAGGATCGACGATCCACTCACGTCATCATGAGCAAGGATGTGGCTTTATCTTGTGCTACGCGAACCCAACTGCCGACTTCATTGCAGGTGAACCTCATCCAATATCGCCACGATATCAGCGACGATGTTACTGTTTAGGACATCGAATCCAGTGCGCCATGCACGTCTGTTTTCGACGGCGGCGAGAAGAATGGCTGGCCAGAAAAGTTATGCGGTTAGTTGATAGATAAAGTTCTTATCGATGAATATATTCTGACATGATCAGGATGCTATTGCAACGTTAAATACACTTCAGGCGTCGCATGCCACTATATTGGCTAGAAAGACGGCGAATAAATCCCCCAATGCTGACTCTCTAGGTGAGATGCGCCATTACCTTGATCGTCTCGGTCATCAACAAAGCGCCCTATCCCGCCTAAACGCCGCACACGTCGCAGGGACGAAAGGGAAGGGTTCAACCTGTGCATACGTGGAGGCGATCTTATCAGCGCATAAGAAGAGAACTAGCTGGTCAGGTCGTGTGGGTCTCTTGACAAGTCCACACTTGATGAGTGTACGAGAACGGATACGGATCGATGGACAACCACTAGCGGAAGATCTTTTCGCCCGATACTTTTTCGAGGTCTTTAACGCATTGGAAAAGGACCGAAGACCTGGGTATGCTAGATTTTTGACGCTTATGGCATATCACGTGTTCATCAGGGAGAACATTTCTGCGGCTGTGATTGAGACTGGTATTGGTGGAGAATACGATGCGACAAATGTCATTAGTCATCCTGCAGCGACAGGAATCACGCATCTGGGTATCGACCATGTTGCTGTTCTAGGTTCCACGATTGACAAGATAGCGTGGCACAAAGCCGGTATCATGAAGCACGGAAGTGCGGCCTTTTCTGTGTGTCAAGTGAAGCCCATTGCCACCGAAGTCCTCCAAGCCCGCGCCGCTGATAAGGACGTACCTCTCAAATTCGTCGAGATTGACCCACGTCTATCAAATGTCCGGATTCGTCCGGATGCCGACTTCCAACGACAGAATGCCTCGTTAGCCATTTCTCTTGCTGAGTCAGTCCTTAAAAAGGCAGATCCTACGTTCGAGAAGACTGAGGAGTTACCTGAGGCTTTTGTCGATGGACTTGAGAATGTGGTTTGGAGGGGCAGGTGTGAAGTCAAGAAAAATGATAGAGTTACATGGCATCTGGATGGTGCTCATACTATCGACAGTATCAACGTGTGTGCAACGTGGTTTGCTGGGGAGAGTAAACGCAGGTAAGTTATACATTCACCCACCGATACAAAACCGATACTAACAAACACAGCAACGCAAGCGGTCCCCGTGTCCTCATTTTCAATCAACAAGGCCGTTCTGAAGCCGTGGACTTCCTCAACGCAGTATACAACATCACAACCTCAAACAAAGCACCATTCAATCACGTAATCTTCTGCACAAACATCGTAGAGAATGCCAAGTCTGGCGGTAAGTCCCCATTGAACCTCTAACATACAACACAAACTAACAATCTCAAAAGACCTCGTTAACAACCAGGTTGACCCCAAGGAACTCTCAGAGCTTCGTGTTCAGAATACCCTTGCCCAACGCTGGCGTGAAATCGACCCGGAAGCTAATGTTTCTGTTGCTCCCTCTGTTAATAAGGCTATAGACCAAGCGCGCGGTTTGATTCCGGGGTTGGCGGAGGGAGAGTCAGTTCAGGTGTTGGTCACTGGAAGTCTCCACCTTGTAGGAGCTGTCCTTAGTGCACTTGAACCTAGCGCTGTTTAATAATGTACAATCTATATAATATATGCGTCTAATCCATCTCATCCGAGTCACCCTTCAAAACCTTCAATGCCGCACCCACAAGATACAAACTTCCCGTAACCAAAACCTTGGGTTTCCTTTTCCGGTTGCCACGATTTTGAATCTCTTTATAAAGTCCCCTAATCGCATCTTCGACACTCTGCGATGTAAAACACTTCGTCTTAGGCGACAACTCTTCAAGCTTCTCCTTCGCAACAGTCTGCAACGAAAGATCTCGTCTCTTGCCAACCGGTGGTTCCGCCTCTGGTCTTGAGCAGAAGGCTCTTCGGAAAATTAACTTGTAGGATGTCCGAGTTGAGTATTCCGTTATCAACGTCTGTACTAATGGGCGAGGATCACGAGTCTGTTGACAGAAAATGAGCATCGCGGTATCCTCCTCATCTAGGCAACTAGCGAACCATTTTGCTGTTTCCCGAATCGACTCTGCTGTGTGAGCACCATCCAGATAGAACACAGATCCATCACTCATCGTAACGACTTCACATCGACCAGGTAAATAAGCGTTTGTCAACCCTCGACGAACAAGAGGAAGGTGTTCTTGTGGCTTAAGCGAGAGATTCACTGGGATATCAAGGTGGACCATGGATGCCGCAAGCGCTAAGATGCGATTATTCTTTTGAACGGGACCATCAAGAAGGGCACCAGGCAGATCACCCCAAAGATCGGCGGCAGACTTGGGGATGACAGTAAGTTTCGCCTTTTTCCAGGCGGCACGGGTCTCAAGAATTCGTTGTTGGGCGGCATTACCCGTGTCGTTTACGAAGACAGGAACTCCTTCCTTCATGATACCAGCTTTGTGCCAGGTGATATCTTCGATAGTTGTTCCCAGGAATTCCTGGTGATCGATTCCCAGATGTGTGATAACACAGGCGGAAATAGCCTTGGGTGGGAGGATATTCGTCGCATCGTATTCACCGCCAATTCCACACTCAATAACGACATGTCTAATTCTTTCTCTCAAGAACGTATGGAACGCCAGCAATGTCATGAACCGGAAAAAGGTAGGTTTCGTTTGAGGTCCGTCATGGTCAACCCCAGCATCACCAGCCTTCCTACTCGATTCACTGAATCGATCCCATAGTTCATAGAAATATTTGGCGAATAAAAGCTTACTGATAGGCTTTCCCTTGAGCGAGATGCGTTCACGGACGGAAACTAAATGTGGACTGGTATACCGACCTACGCGTCCATTGATGTATCTATCCACGCCTAGAATAGACGACACATACGCCGCTGTGCTTCCCTTTCCTTTGGTTCCTGCAATATGAACACAGCGCATCTTTTCGAGATCAGAGACTTGATAGCCAGCGCGATGTAGCCAATGTATCATCTCCGGAAGGGCAGCTGCATTCATATCTATTGGTGACGCAGCAAGATGGAATTGGGAAGAAATCGCGCTATTAGTCTCCAGTTTTTTAAGATCTTCCAATGCCGATTCATATGTACGTCCTTGACTCTCCAACTTTGCCTTTTTGTAGCCTGGATAATGGATAGTCCAGATGGGTTTTGAAAGTTTCTCCCTTGTTGGGTCAGTTGATTTTGGAACCCATACTGCTGATCCAGTGGCTGCTGTTGCTGTTTCCTCAGTTGCTGGCTTTTCTGGTTCGGGTGCGCCTTGGTCTGTCGGTGTATGCATATGCCGTGTCCGTCCGGGGACAATACCGGACCGACTAACAGCCTGAGGACATTGTGTTGACAATCTTGCAAAGAGATGCGCGACAGATCGATGATTTCTTAACATGGGGAAAGAGAAAAAACAAGTTAACCCGATAAAATGCGATAAAAATGACGTTGTTCATACTTCCTCTCATGACGGGCTTGTGAAACCCACTTAGTCATCCACCAAAATTTGACTTTGCTTAGTCAGCTTTTCTCGGGATGATACTAACGTTATCAAACGTTAAACAACTAGAGATCGTGCGTTACACTGACGTGGACATGAGATCAATAAGTATTGCAAAATGAACAGTTTTAAAATTTCAAGAGACATACGACGAATCAAACTGTATTCCAACCGCTCTCGCTTCTCTCTATAACTACTGTACACTGGAAGAACAAAGGAAACTCGCCCGTCTGCTCCACCGCGCCAACATCTTACATTATGCAACAACAAGAAAGTCCATATCAATCTTCCTAGTTCTGCTCCAGTCTCAAGCTCTGCAATCTCGCTTCGGTGGAAATAACCTGTACACAACCAGTTAGCACACTCATATTCACAAACATCGCCTTGTACTTCGTAAAAACTCACATCCAAAGCCTGCTGCACTTCAAGCACTTTGCGCACCTCACCAAGCCAATCACGGCTCAGCGTCTTAGCCCATCCCTGCAGACCGTTCACTTCTCTAGCGGCCTCGTCGAGGTTACCTTCCTCAAGGTGAGTCTGGGCTCTGGTCAAGATGCTCTCGACGTCGTTACCGTCAGCCAGACCAGTCTTCTTGAACATGACCTTGCTCAGCAACACACTGGAGGCGTGAGAAGCGACACCGGCATCTTCGGGGAGAAGCGAAGCCTTGCGCACTTCGGCAGCCACCCGGCGGAAACGGTCAACCAACTCGGCTGGCGAGGAGATACCACGCTGGTAAGCGGAAGGGGTAATAGAGGCGACGGCCGCGTTAACGACGGGGTCCTCAGCGGCAATCTCCTTCAAAGCAACAAGCTCGGAGACGAAAGGCTTAGAGTGCTGGGTCTTCTCCAGCGACGCGCGAACAGCCTCAACGGCAACGTGTAACTGCTGAGTCTTCAGGTTAGAGTCAACAACCTGATTCCAGCCGCTAGCGAGCTTCTCCAGACCAGAGACAGCCTGCGACAGATCCTTAAGCTTAGCCAGACGGCCCTCACGCTCAGCCTCAACCTGCTCCTTGATCTCCTTGGTGAACTGTCTCTTCAGGAAGACGGCCTGCTCGTGGAGCTGAGCCTTGACCTGCTCACCAGCAAGCTTCTGCTCACGGTCCTGCAGAAGCGCAACCTTCTCCTCGTACGCCTTCTGAATGCGCTCCATCTCACCCTCAAACTCCTCTCTCCACTGGAGCTCCTGGTGCATCATGACAGCCTCGACACGCTGGACAAGCGTATCCGCCGCCTTTTCGAACTCGCCAACCTTGCTGGCGACCTCATCCTTGGCGCTCTGCTTAGCAGCCTTCTTGACACCCTCAATCTTGCCAAGAACAGCATTGACGCCCTCCTTGGCCTTGGTGATGGACGAGTTGTAACGGGCCTGGGCGCCATCGGCGTTGATCACGGTGATCAAGTCGTTGACAATGTGGACGAGGTCCTGGACGATGGGGTCTTCAGCGTTCTTCTGGGCCAAGAGGTCAATCTTGGGAGCAGGAGGCATACGCGAAGGCTCGTTAACCTCGGGCGCAACAAACACGGGCTCCTTCTTGGCCACAACTGGGGCGGTCTTGACGACGGGCTTAGCAACCTCCTTCTTGGGCTTCTCGGCCTTGGGCTTCTCAACCTTGGGGGCAACCTTCTTGACTTCAACCGGCTTAGCAGGCTCAGGCTTCTTGGCCACAACGGTGCTAGCTGCCCGCTTAGTCTCAACATCAGCGACTCTCCACGAAGCACCGCTCTGCGCCGGGATCGAAACAGTAGCGTCATGTGGTTTCACACGGCCAGCCTGCTCGCTGAACCGCTTACGGTAAGCCTGCTCCTCAAGGTAAAGCACGGCCTGTTCACCAAGAGGGACATACTCGGTGAAGAAGTCGTGGAAGTCATCATTGATGCGCGAGTACCACACACCACTGCCGAAACCAATCACACCAAGGAGAGCCAGACGGAAGATGAAGTTACGGAGACGGCGAAGGAAACCGGGCTTCTTCTTTGGGGGGATAGTTGAAGAAGTGGCCGAGGCAGCAGTAGTAGCGGCGTTAGCAGCGGCAACCTTGACTACGGACGGAGCAGGGGTAGCAGCACTGGCGGCAGCAACCTTGGCGGCAACGGAGCCGGGGGCGGGGGTAGCAGGCTTCTTGATAACAACCGGGTTCGTGGGCTTTGTGGGCTCCGAGGCAAAGTAGCGCTGTTAATAGACGGCAAAACGCCTGAAGTTAGCAAACACTAGTTCATATTTCATTCCAAGACCGAGCCGTCCAAATGGGATCCCGAGCCTAATGCGGCACGTGGGGGGATAGGCTCTAACTTCAACGGAGCTTCGCAAGCTTCATATCTCGCTAGAATGAAGCTATTGTACCTCCAAAACAACAGCCACGTCGATTCCCGCATTTCCCAATCCCAATTGGTCGTCACTCAAGCCCTTCCGCCTAAAGAAAGAATGCATACTCTAGCAACCGACCCAACCTGCGGTCTACCCGCACTCAAGCCCGACAAACCGCCAACCGTTCTAACCGACGAGCGAAGCATATCGAATGACCAGGGGAAAAAAAAGAAAGCAGTTTCGGAAAATCGCGTCCGAATAACAATTAGACCTTCAAGTCAAAGTCCACAAGTAATTTCTGATCCGTCGTTTTTCGGAACGTTCGTCAAATCCTTCTCTCGCGCTTCTCTCGTCTCGCGGAACCCGTAATTCGTCGTGCGTCCTTTTTCAAGCGAAATCGGCTTGGAGCAAACTCGTCGTTTGTCGTTTCTTCGTCGAGGGCGTCGTCGTCCGGTCTGTTTTTACCAACCTAGTCCTCAATTCTCGTCGAAAATAGCCTGCGAGAAATTATCGCCAATCCGGCCTGTCCGGGTATTCTTCGGCGAATTAATCCGGCTTGATTAACCTGGTGGGGGTTCGTGATTTCGAGAGTTTGAAAAGTCCAAAACACTATAGCACTGAAAAGAAGCCATTCTGAGTTCAAATTTAATTGCTCTGTTGCTACATAGTGCTATGCTCATTCATCTGCTCTTTATATTGACGTTTCCTAATAGTTTCTTGCGACACCGCAGTCACACAAGCCACTATAGAGCTATCGCAGGGTTCTGATAACCCTACCAAAATACTCTCATGTTATAACTTTGATCAAGAATGACATCACTATTCCCTTCCAAAATGACATAAACTTGTGGCAATAAGAGATAAACGCATACAGGATAAAGAAGAGGGAATAATTAACTGATAACCAAGCAAATACAAGACAATCATTATGCAGACAAAACAACACGCTTAGCAAGCACACGGACCGGACAGGGTTGTGTTCTGGTTTTCTCCAGATACTTTGATGCCTGGCCGGGCATTGCCCAGACGCTGATTTCTCGGACCGGCTTGGTCGTGTGGTAGAGTCTCGGCAATGGTGTCGAAGATCTCCGCTACATTTTCACCGCTCTTGGCTGAAGTCTCAAAGAACAGGAGGCCAGCCTCCTTGGCATACGCTGCCGCCTCTTCCGTGGTAACCGCCCGCTTATCCGGCTGTTCCTGCACCAGGTCCAACTTGTTGCCAGCAATGGCGATGACAATGTTTTCGTTAGCTTGTCTCTGAAGCTCCTTAACCCACGCCTTGGCCTTATCGAGAGATGCCTATGAATTTGGGGTTAGTCTCAGGTCTTAAGTTCATACAATGCACTGTAAACTCGTCTGCGCAAATGTTGGTATACATACAGCTTGAGTGATATCGTAAACGACAACAGCGCAGTTGGCGTTGCGGTAGTACATGGGGGCAAGTGACTTGTAACGCTCCTGACCAGCCGTATCCCAAATCTCAAACTTGACAATGTTCTTGTCCTTAGTCTCAACCTTTTGAGTCAGGAAGGCAGCACCAATCGTGGACTCGCGGAATGAATCGAATTGACCCTATATAGTGCTGTTAGTCGTGATTTCATATCGAAGAATGATGAATCTGTCTAGTCCATGTTGCAAGCAAAACAGACGAGCATTACGATTCAGTCTTGATACGTACCTTGACGAAACGAAGAACAATCGATGACTATGACGTAAGAGATATGTTAGCAACCCGATCACTATAGTAATCATGAATAGACTGTTTAGTAGAAGGATACCTTTCCTACGGCTGATTCACCTGTATACATAATATCACATGTTAGCGTAATTCTTAGATCTAAAACAGTTGGACGAGACCCCGCGATTACTAGTCCTAGGATATTTGGGCCTAGAACCAAACCGTGGATATCAAGCGATAGCCTAGTAGCGATAGACAGGGACAGACGAAGGGAAGGGGATTGTCGCACCGAGAAGCACAAGCTTGAACTGAAGAGTAGGAACGCCGCCACCGCGAGCAGGAGGGGCACCACCGGGACCGCGCGCAGACATGACGGGCAAAGTTTGATATGCGGGTAAATCGAAGTAACAAGCGACGATACTGTGTAGCGACAAAAAGGTCGAGCAGTGGGCGCAGGCGAAAACAAAAAAAGAGTCTGCGGGTGACTGGAGACTATCGAGATATAGGCGATAAGAACTGTCGAGGGGTATAGCTATGTAATCGCAGTGATGGGAAAAAGACTGTTGCCAGAAGAAAGACGAGTGTTAGGCGACAGTGATGATTATGTCGACTATTTGCACGAGGTTGAGAATGGCGACAGACGAGGCTTTGATGGACGGAATGCGAAGAAAGAGAGGGACAAAATAGATGACGGCGACAGATTTGGCTGGTATTGGTTGGGGGCGGGACAGGCTAAGTTGGCGGGATTCTGGGGCGCTGTTATGTGGGTGAGGGGTGACAATCACTGGGGTCAAAGGCAGCAGCTATAGAGTGCTACAGACGAGCGAGAGCTATTGGGAGGCCTGTGACGAGTAAGCGGGCTGTGGCGGAGAAGTGCAGCGAGCAAAGGCCAGATTATAGTGGCTATTTTAATGGACGGAAAGCTGTTGAGGGATCGCCACGAGACTTTGACTAGCGACGACGAAAACGGATTAGAGAATTGTGATATTTCAACAACACAAGACTGGCCGTTGAAAACGCACGTCGTTGTCTTTGACCGTGGTCACTTTATCTTGACGTTTCTTTGCGCTTCTGAAGCCAAGGCAGGTCAGTGCTGAAAGATTCGATGTCAGGGCAGAGATGCGGAAGCTAGGGACTGTCTGGAAATGTATGTACGCTGTAAGTTGCTTGTGTTGTGAACTAAATCAACAAGAAATTGGGAATTATTAGGACGGTTGAGTGGACAAGAGGTTTACGAGAAAAATGATGATAAATGAGATGTCCAGAAGAGAATAGGACAAGTCGATGACAATTTGAGGTACATAGTCAAATGAAGAGAAAATGGAAAGTCACTCCTGATTTGTACGCTGTAGGTAGTGTCCGCATGAAGTAGGAAGTTGCATTAGCCATAGATGGGCGCAACTACCGGAACCGATTGGTGTTTCACTGAACAACGGGAATGTAGTGAACCATGTAAAAGGCATACGAGATGTTAGAAGAATAGCGACATAGACTCGCGTTGAATTTGTGGCTGTGGGGATATAGAACTGGTACTTTTTGTACATGTACATGCGATGATTGCTCCCGAGAGCCCGCATTGTGGTGATGTAGATGGCCCGATATCCCGATTAGCAGTTGGAGTTGTCGGCCCGACGGAGGACAGATACACTGCAAAATACCATAGACTAACTTCAAAGTGTAAAAACTACGGGCAACGGCAAAAATACTACGAGACACAATCGGTCCTCCGCTGTGAGTGGGGATCGATGCGCCGGCCGAGAAGCTCGCACAAGTCGACCTGTTATAGCGTTATCACGGGATGGACCCCGAAGCATTGGCTTCGCCACCCGCTTGGAAGGACTAGGCAGAAGTTTGAGTGGTGCTACACACCTGCCAAGTGTCAGCAGCTGCCAACATATTAGCATTCAATCTCAAGAGATGGATTGACAAAATAGCACCTAAAAGTTTCTGTGTCTTCACTCCTTTGCGCAATACATTTATTCTCAGCCAGTACGAATCATTGACCCTCGCTACAACCTTGCACCAGCTGATCAACGATCGACAAAGACATTGTCGCATGTCAAAATCATATGGGCATCGATCTTGGACGATTTTGCTCCACAATAAGAAGACAAGAAGGAGGAGCTAGTCATTGCCGTGGCCGTAGCCTGTACCTGAACTACTGCATGCTATCCGAACAGGTTAAAGAGCAACCAATAACCAGGACACAGCAATCCATTTGTCTGGTTCTGTTGTCTAGTGTCTCGAGGTTTAAGACGCCAAGTGAAGCTACCCTGGCTTCGAGATGATTGCCGTAATTTGACATGTGGAAAAATCGTCCAGGAGAAGGAGGCGAAGGGGTTTACAAAAGTTTCTGCTAGTTGTAGTCGACTCGTGTGTGGATATCTAACTACTATCGCTTGTTTCTGGGTTGGGCACCTCGGTCAAAATTGAATACTTGCTCTCAAGTTCGAGTGTTTTGGTGCTATCACGTAGGCACATACATACGTCATCAATCATCACACCTGTACTCTAACCGTTACTGCCACCTATGTGCGCATTTATATATGCATGCACGTATGTATGTAGCTTCCAGACACTCCAATCGAATTACTAGTAGAGTTTCTGTTTTTCTCAGCCTCGTCTGTGATCATCAATTATACTACGAACCAGCTCCGTTACCGTTATCGTACCCGATTTCTTTTGCTGTATTTCCCTGCATTTCATTTCTCATCGTCATCTTGGCCAATTCGCTATTTTAATCCCTGTAAAAACCCCTGGGCCCAGTACGAGCACCCTGTTGCACCTATAAAGTCCACTTCCATTTCCCGTTGGAGCGTGCTCGAAGCTCGCCTTACTGAGTGTTCGTCAAAAGCGCTTTAGTACGGCCTGACGCAGATGAACACATTACTGGATTTGAGCCTAACCGAATTTATGGTTGCCATCTAACCTAACTGAGATCTGTAAAGCTGTCTGGCGCAACTGACATACACATTCCTTTCGCTCCATAGCTCTGTCTTTATCACCAGCTTGTCAATCGCAAACCGCCATTCTCTATTTGACACGAATTGATTTCTGTCAACACCGCTACTTTATTTGCGACTTTTTGTCGCTTTCCTATCCCTCGACATCTTCCTTCGCCTAGCTTGGTTTGGTCAACCCCGCGATTCACACTCTTTACACGTCCGCTACTCGCCCAAGTCTCAAGATGGAGTCTGTCAACGCTATCATGCCCTACCGGGACATCAATGTCAAGATCTCGGATAACTACTATTCGTTTTCTTCTCCTTCTTCCCCGCATGCTCAGCATCTCGTGATTGATCGGGCTACGGGGGAATTGCGTCTGCAAGATGCTGCATCTATGACGGCCACACCTGCATCGCAGGTTCTCAACATTGCTGGCATTCTTGGTACCATCCAGCTGCGTCTTGGTACGTACAGTGAATCATCTTCTACCTTGGAGAATGCGCTTTACTAACTATTGATCAATATGTAGACAAGTATGTCATCTTCATCACTAAGGCCACTCCTGTGGGCAGACTCAAGGGCCACATGGTCTACAAGGTCTCCGGCACACAAGTTCTTCCCATGCGCAGACGCCAGATTCACGACCCTGATGAGGACACTTTCTTGAAGCTCCTTGAAAACACCCTTTCAGGTGGCGCCATGTACTTCTCCTACTCTCTGGACCTGACAAACTCTTTCCAGCGCCAGGCTGAGGCTCCTCCCTCGACACCCATGTGGGCCCGCGCTGATGAACGTTTTTTTTGGAACCGATTCGTTTCGTCCGATTTGATAAACTTCCGTCGCTCTGGTCCCTATGGCCGTGGCGAGCAACAACCTGGTGTCGACCCTTTCATCCTGCCTGTCATGTACGGAATGGTGTCTATCCGGCCTACCGAATTCTCTGGTCGCCCTTTGACCATGGTGCTCATCTCTCGTCGGTGCAACTCACGGACGGGTACGCGTTTTTTCACTCGCGGTTTGGATCAGAACGGCAACCCGGCCAATTATAATGAGACAGAACAGGTGGTAGTGCTGGATGACAACGGAAGCAGTAATATGGGCGGCTTTGAAGGGACTGGGAACTCTTACGGTAGTTCATCTGCGGTCGGGGCGCACAAGGAGGCTCAGCTGTTCTCGTACCTGCAGATCCGTGGAAGTGTGCCTGCATTCTGGGCCGAAGTGAATGATCTCAAGTACACCCCGAAGATTCAGCTCACTAGCAGTCTCAATGCCGCTGTCCCTGCAGCCTCAAAGCACATCAGCGACCAAATGTCTTTATACGGAAGCCTATTCATGATCAACTTGATTAACCAGAAGGGCCGTGAAAAGCAGGTGAAGGATTGGTTTGAGCAGATGGTTTCTTTGGTGAAGGCATCGGATCCCCGGCGCTTCGAGAACTTCCACTATGTGTACTTTGATTTCCATCACGAGACCAAGGGTATGAAGATGGAGAACGCTTACAGACTGGTTGATCGCATGGAGGCTCGTCTTCAAGAACAAGCTTATTTCAGAGCCGGCGATGCTCCTGGAAGTAAGGGCTCTCGCTTGGAGGTGCGTCAAAAGCAACAGAGTATCATGCGTACTAACTGCATGGACTGTCTGGATCGCACTAATGTGGTGCAGAGTATGTTTGCGCGTCACATGCTTAACCGGATCCTTATTGACGCAGATCTGATGCCGGCTGAGGCTACCTTCACAACCCATGACCCCAAGTTCGAGGAGCTCTTCCGTGACATTTGGGGTGACAATGCCGATATGGTTTCTAAGACGTACTCGGGTACTGGTGCCATGAAGACGGACGTTACGCGCATGGGCAAGCGTACCAAGAAGGGTCCTCTCCAAGACGGTGTTATCGGAGTGACCCGCTATTTCCTCAACAACTTCATGGATGGCCCACGCCAGGACGGGTTTGACCTCTTCCTTGGAAACTACCTTCCAGGTAGCGCCAACATTGGGTCTGCGCTTGTGTTTTCTGATCGCCGGCCAGTTCTGATTCAGGCAGTTCCATATCTCCTTGGGTTCTCGATCATGATGTTATTCTTGGCGTATATCTCGAGCCGCGGTACTTTGGCGATGCGGTTCTTCTCTTTGGTGTGGTTCATCATTGCTGGGTGGTCAACATGGTTTGTCAAGAGCAACGGAAAGCTGTACGTCAACTGGCCCAAGTTGTGTCCTCAGCAATACGCCATTGATGGCTTCAACCAGAGCCTGGTCCAGGCCAGCAAGGACCGTATCATTGGTCCTTATCTGCAAAAGAACCTGGCTAGACATGAACGCAATATCAGTGTCAACCAGTGGGCTCACGTTGAAGAGGGTAAGAAGAGAATTGAGTAGCCGATTTTATCTGGGCGTTTGTTGTATAGAATACGGAGCGATATAGTTTTCCTTTGTTGGGTTGTGTCATTGTCGGAGTCACTTTGGTATTATGGTGGGTTTCTTTTGTGAGCTTTGTAGTTTTCCTTTGTCAAATGGCAGTTTTGTTTTGTAGCACGCTAATTCTACACCGAGAGACATGACTTGTGGTTATTAATATGAATGTTAGCGAATAATATACACATGCGTATGATTAGTCAACCAATAGTCATGTATTTTCTCCCGTGATGCTGTTGTTTTGTTTGTTCGGTATTTGTGGACAATGAGCTCAGTAGTGAACTTCGGGTCCATGTACCCTTGTGTCTTTTGATATAGACGACTTGCTGTGATTCGAACTGTCGGGAAACTACCCTCATGCAGAGCGACCAGGGTATCTCGAGGTTTTGATACGACCATTTGACATGTAAAAGGCCGATTCTTTAACTTGCCTTGCATATCCACGAACTTGCGTCTAGCACCAATCGGAGACTTGTACATGAAGGTTGCCTCGATGGGGCTTTAACGTAGCAATCTGTGTACCACTTTTTCAAGTCGTAAGGCGGGGTAAGGCAAAGTGAAAAAGGCCGAGGCCCTGCTGTTAACATGCTTTATAGGACTGCTACGATTTCGTATAGATAGGGACTCTCCTTTCTTCTATCTCAAATTTTGTTATTGTACACAGTTACTCTTTTCAATCTATAATCACTTTCTAGTCTTCTTCAGTGACTAGCAGACTACTATTTGTTGCTATGATATCACAACCTTGTGGCATTAGCCCTCGCGGCTTGCCCATTTCTATGATGAGGAGCGAGTCTATGCAGGTCAATGTTACCGTGTCTTATTCACGTGACGATGACGATAGTCCGGAAGATGATGACGACGATGATGACGATAGTCCGGACGATGATAGCCCGGATGATGATGACGATGACGATGATGATGATGACGACGACGATGACGACGACTATGATTAGTCTCTCTACTTGAGAATTGGGCACTGAAGAAGAATGGTGAGTTCCAACCCTTCATTTAGGACAACACCTGTTGTCAATGTCAATAGCTCACACAGCTAACGGATTTATATGGGTCTAATAGTCAAGGTCTCTTTGGAAGAACTCATGATCATTTGATATATACAACAGTGAACGGAATTGTAGTTCTTGTTATACGGCTTTTGAGGGTTAGCTAAAGTAGATATTAGCTTAGGTTACGGGATGACAGATATCTTCATAGTCTATAAAGTTAAATGCGGTTCAAAGCCCACTCAAAACTGATTTGGGTTGTGACTTTTTACAGTCAGTTTAGTGCATATATGAGATGCTTGTTCTAGATGGTTCGTAAAGAGCGCCTATATCATGATCAAATGCCGTGTGGTGATTGGTTACATAAACTCGTTGCTTGCCTCATCACCCAGCTGACTAGTCGACCTCGAATAAGACATACCCTTGCCGGTAACCCTTACAAGAGGAGTCGTACAAAAATAAGATCAATCGCCTCGAGGGATTAAGCGCGTCTTGATCCACTTCACACTACGCACAACACTCACCATGTCTGATTTCAATCACACTCGTGTCGGAGTAGGTATTCTTATCTATGATACCACGGGCCGGATCTTGACAGGTACAAGGCTCTCTGCCCACGGCCATGGTTCGTACTTCACGATTAGTAACTATGACGTCAGACACTAAGACCTACCAGGGAAAATCCAACTACCCGGTGGACACATCGAAAAGACGGAAAGTGTCTACTCATGTGCTAGAAGGGAAACGAAGGAAGAAACTGGACTGGATATCGTACTAGAGTGTGTCCCAACCGGCAACTCTACTGAACTGCCACCGGCCCCTGATTTTGTCCCCATTGGTGACGATTCTCTAGGATTTGAGATTCTCCAAGTGGGGGCGGTTCCATGGGAAGCAAAGATTGCAGCGGTGACGAACTACGTTTTTGTGGAATCTGGAAGACACTATATCACGTTATTCGCCAAGGGAAAGAGAATCGATGAGAGCGCTGAGGCCCAGTTAGTCGAGAAGGATAAGTGTGCTGAATGGGTTTGGAGAACTTGGGATGAGCTACGGAATATGGTTGGGAAGGGACTGTTGTTTGAACCTCTGGAAGTTTTGATTCAGACGGCGGACGTTAGGGCGTTTGAGAATGTGGATTTGGGATTGTTATTGAGATAGATTTCAATGAGACGAGACAACTACCAGAGGGTCTCGCTCACTAATAATTTGGCTAAATAAATACTTCTAAGTGCGACAGAGCTATAGACATCATACTAGCCATCTACTGAGTATCCTTCCAGTACTTCTCAGTGTTGGCCAAAAGAGTCTTGTGAATAGAGGTGTCCCCAGAAATATCTCTCAACTGCTCCAACCCACCAAGGCTCTTAAGGAACAAAAGCACACCAACCCAAGTAAAGTCATCATACCCAGGAGTAGCACCAGCAAAGTACGGCCCCTCAGTCTCCTTAAAAAGCGCCTCAACAGCAGCCAACCCCTCCTTAGCAGCAGCCCAAGCAGCCGCACCATCCAAGCTATCCAGCTTAAGACCAGATCTCGCCTCACGAGTAGTCTTGTAGTACTCAGCACTAACAGGGTTCAAGATGCTAGGAAGACCAGAGAGGAAAAAGGGAGCCAGGGACACGATGAATTTGCCGGTGACGGCTTCGAACTTGGCGAGACGCTCGGGAGAGGCGTCGACGGAGGGGGTGCCTTGGAGTTTCTCGAGGGCTTGGGCGATGTCGAGGGACTCGGTTACGTAGCTGCCGTCGGGGAGGATGACGGTGGGAGCAGTGTAGGTTGGGGCACCGTAGATGGCGGTGGAGCGGGCGGAGGGAGTTACCCTTTTTGATGGTTAGAAGATTTGATTATAGTGGGTTGGATTGTGGGATACTTACTTGCCCTCAAGGCGGCCCTTGAGCTCGGGGAACTCAACCCATTCGGTGTTGTAGTCAAGACCCTTGTAGTTGAGGATGAGACGAACTGAGTTGTAGATGTTAGTATTTGAGATTGAGTGTTAGATGGAGTATTAACTTACTGCGCCAGACATTCAGGGACCAGGTCTCGCCAGCGGACTTCTGGGGGATGTCGATGAGAACCAGCTTCGAAGACATTTTGATTGATTTTGGTGGGTTGATTGGATTGTTTGGAGTGGGAGTTGAGGAGGTGAGATCTGTTTGAGTGTGATGTGATGATGAGAAGGAGATTTGTCTGTTCAATGAGGAGTTTCTGGTCTCTTTATATACAGAAATCTACGACTGGTCTCTTGCCAAGACATTGTCGCTTTCATCGCCCTCATGGCATCGTACTGGTCCCATGACTCCATTCACAGACCGCCATCGCATCGCTAATCCATGATCTACAAACAAGCTCACCTGCGTTCCAAGACTCCCGGTTAATGCGCTTACCAAACAACACCAACATCGCATAGTCCAAGTCACACAATACCCTGTACCTCCCACAATCCGCGCCATGACAGAAACACCGGGTAAGCGGACTCTTGAATCACCCCGCTAGATCCTCGGCATCGCAACGGCTCGGTTGACAGATGCCTCCCGGGACACATGCCAAGGCTACCCCGCCAAGACGTGAACCATGGGGCAGTGCATATTTGCCGGCCCTGTTTCAACCGCTTGGATGGGCCCCCACTTCCCGTCCCGGTGGGCCCGTGCATTATGGTGGGGCTGCGGTGTTAGTCGGCAAGGGAAGCTACTTCCGGACAGGTTGTGTTGGATAGTGTATGGTGGCAGACAGGAGAATCGTTTAGGTTGAACAAAATGCAGCATTATGAGTGGGACGTATTGAGATGTTAGTTCTTTTTATATACAATTCTTGACCATCGGTTGTTGTGTAATTCATCAAGTATCTTAGGTATGCGTTGTAGTTCAAGATTCAATAAAAATGGCACGTGTGAAGAAAACACAATATATTCCTTATGACTGTATACCCGCAGCCACCCCCGTCTACTGTAGGCCGATCTCAATGAAGAATGGTAGTTGAGAATGACGGGTCGTCTATGAAGCAGTGAAACCCCCAAAACGGCCGACACACGGGCTTTGTTCCGCTTTGGCATCTATGTTTACGCTCAAGCTTTCGTTCGTTGGTTACACCAACAGGGGACGGATTGAACACCGTCTTACGTTTACACTCGCCCGCTGATGTCCCCGTGACTGAAGAAGCCTTCCGCTTGAACGACCGTGTTGGTTGTGAGGAGGTCGAAGGTGATATTTCGTCTAGCATACGCCCTAGAGACATGACACGTTGACTAGTGATAAACGGAGACTGCTTTGGCGTTTTCGTCCATCGTTTAGACCCCAGGTGGTCATTGAACTTGGCCCGGGAGTTCATTCGCAGCGAGAGATTCTGAAGGCGCTGTCTCTTCAACATTGTCAAAGTCTACATTGCCATTGGTCGGACTCTGGTAGTCTGTCCTCGGGGGATGATGCTACGTGGTGTATTGGGGTATATATTCAATACGTCTTTCGTGGATGATATCATGGTTTTTGATGATTCCCGGAGGTTTAACAAGTAGGATGACAAGTGAAAAGTCGTACTCAGGTGGACCTTAGTACATTTGAAGAGCCAAGTGGGTTAAGGAGCTGGTGGTTCGTTGATAGTGATCGTTGTGTTGAACTGGTCCCTCACGCACTCGAATGACAAGCTGGCGACCAGAAAGTTGTTTTAATATGGCCCTGGATAAGCCAATTCGTCGTGGCCAACGCAATATCTTTGGCTGATTAGTCAGGGCATGCAATATCTTGTATCCTCATATATACCCAACGTTCCTGCATTTGAGAGGACAAGTCCGGCTACAAGAATTCTAATAAACAAACATCAATAAATCAATTAAGATTCATGTGTACTACCAAGAAGTTTCTGGGTATCACTGGATCTCAGGACTGGACATTGTTCATCGGTCAACCCCGCCGACTTCGACACACCTTTTAGACACCCCGGGAAGTCCTCCTTTTTCCAAGGAAAAAACGAACTCGGTCTGTCGTCCCGTACCTCTTTCAAGAACCCCCCTCCGAATGCCCGCCTTGACTTCACGGCCTTTGGAGCCCTTCGTCTTCGTCATGGTGAAGCCCAAAAACCACACATTTCACGAAACATAGAATCTACGCACGCTGATTGGTCAATGCAGCTAAGTGGGGAAAAAATGAAGGAAAGTCTTTTTACAACAGTATTTCCGGTGAAACTATTTCACCATACTAATTACGCGTGTTTACCAAATGAAATGTGACTAGATCATCGATCAATCATTCCATGTCGTTCTTATATCGTTTATGAGATATAAAGCACATATTGAGATGTAGTCCACAATTATGTAACGTAGAGCGTCTAATGGAGGGGAAATGATTATATATCGTGAGCTCAACTGTCTGCCTGTGGGTCTAGACAGGGCTGTCGGCAGGTGGCAGTTAGACTGGGACCGGAGACTTATCACTCGTCACAGTCTTTGCCGGGGTAAACGCAGGGCGACGATGGGCACCATGCAGGCTCGCATGACCAAAGAGCAAAGTTGTCAGCCCAATTCTACGTGCCGGGAGAACAGGAAGCCTCTTCCCCGTCCATTTTTGGGGAGTAACGTATACAAAGACCATGCGTCATTGTTCCGAACCATCATTCTCCATTGAAGCTCTTTCTAATGTGAAGTAGTTTAGGGACGCCGATTCAGGTATAATGAATCCATTTCAGGGTATTTCTACAATGAGCTTCTCGTAAACCGGTCATAGTGAAATTGCCACGGGGGACGTTTCGTCATGGAGAAGTAGTCAGGGCACATGGGCCGACCATATTTCATCACTCTGCACCTGTAGCACTAGACATGTACCAAGTGATTTCATCTACTTGAGCATGGATACGAAGTTGTGTGAGCGTATAGTGATACCGGCGCCGTTGTTGAGTTCAGCACAGTTCATATTAGTGCATGTTCCTTTCCATTCATCTCATTGCAGCCCTGCATCAAGCGTCTCAAAGTTCGATATCCGCCAGTTTGAGCCTCGTGGGTTTGGATCTACCTCATTCAACCTAGCATACCATCCCACATTGTCTTCGCCGCGAAAGGTGGAGTCTGCACAAAACTTGAAGGCATGTGTAGTTGATCAATGTGATCTGAAGAATGTCACAAACTTGTTGCTCGGTTTAAAAGACCCCCTTGTTATCAACTCTCGACATGGCCGTTCTCGTTTAGGTGCCAATAACCCAAGCCTACCGAGTAATGTTCGCTACGAGCCTCTAAGCTTACATCACCTGCCATCAATCTGGGAGTATGGCGGAGCACGGAACGTTATCCAACGCTACTCTGAAAACGCCAATGCAGCGCAAAGGCATTCCACTCATAACAGAGCGGACGTGTCTCCGACCTGACGGTGGATTTACGAGAAAGTAATGCAAACGCGGTTTAGACATGAGGATTCGAAGCTTTTCTTGCTAGACGATGCGACTGACATTCTCTGGTTCACTGAGGGTCTTGCTTAGATCGTTTCGGTTGATGTAGATCGAGTTTGAGACAATGGTATTCTGCTTCACCCTAACGTTATTCCATGGCAGCATTTGACTACCTTTGTTACCCAATCATGGACTCAACCTCGTCGACGATAGGATTACTGCACAAGATCAACGCAATGCACAAAATAAGAATGTTTTGTAGGATTGTTATGTTATGCAAACGGATCATAAAAGTCTATGCGTCCGATCTATGAAGAGTAGTACACATAGCAATACACTAATTACGTCCACGTTGAATCCAATTATGAGCTTCTTAGTCAAGTAATTTCATGCTCTACCTCCAAGATTGCCGATGATATGGCTACGCAGGCAGCATGATGCCATTAGGGTTGTGGCGGGATAAAGATGTTGGGCAGAAATGGAGTATGGACAAATTGAAGTTGGAAGAGTCACTTGTCTGATTACTTTGAGCTGCTTACCCCTTTTCACATTCAGTTGGAGTCTTTGTAACGTCGCAACAACACTCACTAGCACATTATCACGAAATCGTTCTAAATAGCCCAAAGAAAAAGATACCTTTTTACTATCAACATACTATGATTGAAGTTATATATTGCACCCTTCCAAATGGTTTTGATAAATATGCCACCCTTGTTGTTAGAGAGTTCAGTCACGTAACGAAGTCGGGAGAACCCATAATGTCTTCTCCCTCTATTCCTCTATCTAATGGTGATTCTAGTACCACATATGTATGTATATGGCGTCAGTGGTTGCTAAACCTCGCCATTTGGACGCTCACTCCTGCGGGATGAGTGTTTAATCAACAATATCATGTCGGTGGCTGAAGTCTATTGCCGGTTTGCTCAGCAAACCGGTACCAATACATTGGGCACACCAACGAACGGGGACTTGTAACCCTAAGTCTCTGACACTTGTGGCAGTCTCTTGAGACAGATTTTCAAAGCTTCGGTAGTTGGCGAGAAAGCGGACAGTCATGTTGGGTTATTCCGAAGTGAAGAGGGGTAGTAACCGATAATCTTCAACACTAAGTTCTATGACAACGCTTCGCTATACCCGGAGCCTATTTATGCCGGCGCCGGGTTCCGACCTTATGCCCCACCCTCGCCCTAACTCAGATGATCTAAGATACCCTAACCCTAGGTGATGCTGATTCTTAAGCCGATATTGTCTTTTCTCTGCGTGTTCTTCTAGATAACTGAACATACAGTGGCCTTATGAATATCCAACACAAAAATCGTGACCATATCTCCGCACTCTGATATTCACAGTGATCTCCATACTTTAACAGTTAGCGGCTAAATAATTACGGCTTGTACGCCCAACCCTATCCATGATGGCCCGTAACCCTAACCAATACCTCTCGGAAGGGTACCATGTCATAGGCCGTTAGCCGCGAGCCCTACTTTGACCGTTCTTACATACACTCTCTACTGGGCTAAAAGTTACAAGGGACGCTTTTGCTTAGTTCCGGTCTATCCACCAACACAATTCATGATTTCTAGAGAGTTTCCACCCAGCGGGTCTGTTTCGGTGTCTCGTTCGCCGGTACTACCATCTTCGGTCTGTATTCTATCGTGTCGACGCGTTCCCTCCAATGACGTCCTTTTCCCATCGGTGAAAAATCGCCCGATTGGTTCTTTACAACAAGCTAAGAGACAACTTTCTACCACCGCCAAAGCGTGTGTGGAGGCGCTCACACGTCTTCTTGCCCATGAGGATATCCAGAATCATTTGGGATCGCATCGCACCGATTTGTTGAGCACATAAGTGCGAAACTTCAATGCCAATTTAGATACTGTAGTCGTGTTGACAACACAGGGAGATGATTTCGTGGAGGAAGAGACTAGACTGGCTCTAATTTCAATTACACTTCTGTTGGCCGCTACCATCGTCCATGTTGCTTGCCTACTCGATAAAGGGTGGTTTAATGTTAAACCACAAGTTTTCATGGCCGACTATATGCAGATTGTGGATTGCGCGTTGTATATATTACAAATTGAAATACCATGGGCCGAAGTAAACTTTTCTGGGTTTCCTTCTCGTCCTATCAGACTTACACAGGACGAACGGACTCGATGCGAGCGAATAACCAAGCGTGGGCGATTCGACGAAATCAATGCGATTTTTTCGATCATCAGCGATGATTCGACCTGGAAGAAATTGTCTTGGTTTAGTCGACAGCAAGATGCGCTCTTGATGGAAGTGAAGGCTATTAGTGCTTTTTTTCGAGCAAATCCAAACCATATGCACCAGAACAAAGCGGAATACACTCATGTACCCGATACCCGCCGGACTGCTGGAGAAGAAGGCCAACATCAAAGATCTCGCATCTCGTGCTGACTATCACCTAAGTTGGATCAAGCCCGAAGTACCAAAAGAGGTTGCTCAATGGATGGGTAACCCTCTACTTGAGTACTCAATCAGTATAGATGCACCCACCATTCGAGCCGATTCGGGAAACACTAGGTCATAGCTCATAGAATCGAAGGAGTATCAGTCATGGTATACATCCGAGGCAGGGAGTCCGCAAAGGTTTCTCTGGTGTCTCGGGGGAAGTAAGTGGAGTATTCTACCGATACATAGTTACCATTGAACTAACTGTTTTTTAGTCGGCATGGGAAAGATTATGTTGTCGTAAGTCATCCATGACATGTCCCAGGTGACGGGCTGACGTTTTAACTGTACAAATATTCTATAGGCATTCGGTAGTGGTGAATCAAATGCGGCGACTGCGCGAACCAGTTTTCCAACCGCTGCCTATCTTCGTCGAACTCCATTTTCATCATGATGAGGGAGTAGATGCAAAGGACCCACTGCAATGCATCCTCCAACAAGTTGTAAAATAGATGGAGGTTTTGACCAAACTCTTCATGTTGATATATGCAAGTTTGAGAGACGGTGTAGTAGTCGCATGTGACGTTGAACTTCTTCACAATCTTTTAGTGGAAGTAACTGAATATTACCCGACATATTTCTTTCTTGATGGCCTCGACGAGTGTCAGCCTAGCACATTGCACCAGGTAATCGATCGGTTGGTATCCTTAGGTCCCTATCATCATATTCTATGCTTTTCACGCTCATCATTGACTACAAGGCAACAGGCTTATCCAAATTTCATCTTTTTGGCCAATACAAGCTCACGAATCGGATATCAAGCATCACTTGGACTTCATCATGGAAATTGTGGGTATTTCTTCCGACAGACAATTATTAACATTGGAGAAGGCCCAGGTGGTTGAAACGGCCATTTCTAATTCGGAAGGATGGTAAGTGATATTCAGTTTGCGATTGTATCTCCAAACTAACTACGCCCGTGGGCTAGCTTCCAACTACTTGCAAGCCAAGTTGAGGCTGCCTTGTCTGTACTCAGGCCTCGAAAGCTCACGTCCGCTATCCAGCAAATACCGGAAGACGCCTACGACCGCTATGACGATACAATGCTGCGAATTGATCAAACCTCGGCACGCCGGGATGTTCTGTATAATATCATCGCATGGGTGATGGTCCTAGAGGACTTATCAGTCTCAAAGGACCTACCGCGTCTGCTTCCCCCGGCGGAAGACTTCACTACTTCATTTGCTCAGGACCTCGTCGATGAATGCTTGGGTATTTTAAGCCTACGCGGTGATAACATTACATTCAGCCACTACCTGTCAAAGACCTTTATCTCACATCGGCTTTTGAAGCTCTTTTTAGACTTCATTCCTACTAGCAAGTCCTGGCTTTCTTCCTTCAGTGATGATCCTTCAATGAAAAAATCTATCAACTGGTTTTGATAGATTCACAGCGAATCAAACTAGCCCCACCTCTGACGTGGCTAGTTACCTGCGAACTCACAAGTTGGCCATTGAAAGTTAGCCCCTTTTGACGTCTGTGCCGGGGTCGATCCGAAACGGAGTTAGAAATGAGTTCTGTGTACCCCAATCATCAAAATTGTTGGAGATGTACGTGTCGTGTCTGATATAGCTCATACTAGACCTACTCACCTATTGGTGACATTGTTACAAATGTTATTGGATCTTAGCTTATGCCTGCCCTTCCTTAATTCTTTGCCTCTGTTCATTCCATGGTGAATAATGAGTCCTTGAGTGAACAACGACACGGTCATGTCATCTGTAGCTCCACTTCTTGTCTAGTGAACCTACTACGTTACCTATCCCCTTGGTAGTCTATAATTCAGACGCGACAGCTTTCTAAGTTCACTGCAGAGTTCCAATTTGGGGTTTTCTGCAGGGCAAAAACGGATTAGGATGTGAAGGAACGCACCGAGAAGCTCAAAGAAGTGGTCTTGGTAAGCATGTGTGGGGACCAAAATAAGGGCTCTGTCAAAGTGGGTTTTGCTCGGCGAAGGTTAAAGTATGGAGAAGAGACTAATATGTGTGTGTGTTTGACGTATACGGTTTAATACGTGACTAGAGTGGAACCCGTCACCAACCAAGATATCCACCGCCGTGCAGCGTCAAGACGAAGCAGAAAGCAATGAGTTGATGTGTCAACAGGGTCCATCTTGGGCCGAAAACTATGGTAGTCTCGTTTCACTCCATTCGATTGAAGTAAGAAGGTTTGTCTCTGTTAAAAAACTGCCAATAGTATCAGGTCGACATGCCAATTTTCACTGTATTTCACCTCATTTTCAGTGTAACGCCGGTGCGATTCGGTAGCATGCATAGTCTTGTTGAATACATATTTCCCAATTGAGTAACTTAGACTAGATCGCTGGGTAAACCCTGCTACTTACTGTCTGTTCTTCCACGTGCCCCGCTGTTAACCGTGACACTAGGTGTAAACTGTCTGTGACAATATGTAAAACCTAGCAGCTACAGTTCCTTCCCCACTTAATAGGGTATATAAGGGTATATAGTGGTTAACAAAATCGTCGGCCTTCGGCCATCGGTCTATCCATCACACTCATCATCATAAAAGCTAGCTTTACCCAATACTCTACTACAATATATCATATATATCACTCTGACCACCATTGCCTCTCTCCTATATATGGCAACCCATGACTCCTTCCATGGTAACTCGCAGGTTATGAGCCCGGATAGCTGCGTGCCCCGCAGTTCCATATCGTTCCTCGCCATCTTCTGAGAACGATGACCTCCGACAATTTCAAAACAACATTTGATAGCTTCAATGATGTCCATTAACTCTACTGAGCATCTATCCACTACATCGCCACGAGACCAGCAGCTTGACTGACCTACATCTGCTGCCAGTCTGCTCTCCACTTATACTTTTGCTTACATCGACTATCACACCTGATTCTATTCCCGTTCCTTAGATCAGGACCTTTCGTGTGATTGAAGCTACACTACCTGGTCTTTCTCGGGGTTAGCTGAATAACAAGACTGACGACATATTCTCCTTCAAAGTAAGCAATTCAGACTAACTAGTTTTTGTTCGTCCAAATAGGTACACAACGTATATGAGGATCTGAGTAGTTGGCATTCTTAGCCATCAGCCATGTATTGCCATGTAGTCACGGCCTTATCAGCTGGTACCAGAGTTTCTCCAAGCCAAACAAGGAGGGAAACACTACGGATGTATAGTGGAGAAGTAACGCAGAATGTGAGAAGCTCACTAGGTAATTTATAATTGAACAAAAGACATAGCAATATATTAGACAACCCTTTTGGGCCGATTACTTACAAATGGAGAGGCAAAAGGGCAGGAACAAAGCATAACCCGTCGACTCAATAATATATATCATGGTGTCACCGACAGGTGGGTAAATCTACTACAACCTGTGCAAGACAATCCATACGACACGGTGAAAGGTGTCCCAGAAATAACAAAAAATGGAACTAATCTGCGAGGTTATTCCGGGCCTGGTCCCCGAGAACAAGCCTAAAGGACTAGTTTTCAATGGCCAATTGTTGAGTTGGCAGGAAACTGGCCACATCTGAATTGGAATGATTCTGATTTCTAGTGAATCGGTCAAAACCATCTAATAAATCCTTCACCTCAGAGTCATCACCAAACGAAGAAAGCCAGGACTTTGTAGTCGAAATAAAGTCTGGAAAGTACCTCGAAAACCGATTAGAGACGAAGGCTTTTGATAGGTAGTAGCTGAATACAATGTGGTCACCGCGCAGACTCAAGATACCCAGGCATTCATCGACGAGGTCCTGAACGAATGAAGTACTGAGGTCTTCTGCTGTGGGAAGCAAGCGAGGTAGGTCCTTTGATAATGATAATTTCCCTAGGACCATCACCCAGGCGATGACTTCATAGAGGACATCCGTGCGCTCCGACGTTTGTTCAATTCGCAGCATGGTAAAGCTATACCGTCGGTAGGCACTTTCCGGTATCTCCAAGATAGCGGACGTGAGCTTTTGACGTGTAGTGTGATACAAGGCACCCTCAATTTGATGTGCAAGTAGATGGAAGCTAGGGCATGATTTCGGTTAGTTTGGGGATACAATTACAAACTTAATACAACTTACCATCCTTCTGATTCAGATAAAGCCGTGTGTATCACCTGAGCCTCCTCCAATGGGGATAATTCCATATCTGGAAAAGCACTGACGACCTCTTTTATGAATTCCAAGCGATGTTTAATATCCGATTCATGGGCTTTGATAGACCAAAACGTGAAGTTTGGAAAAGCCTGTTTTCTTGTTGACAATGAAGGTCGTGAAAAGCAGATAATATGGTGATGAGGACCTAAAGAAATCAACTGCTTCATTGTCTCTTGTAGCACGGTAGGCTGGCATTCGTCCAGGCCGTCAAGAAAGAAGTATGTAGGGTACTCCTCAGTTACTTCCACGAGGATATTGTAGAGTACATCAATCCCTGTTTCGACTACTACGCCGCCTTTGAGACTTTCGTAAATGGACATCATCAGTGCGGTGGGAAGACTCATTTGTTCTACAACCTGGTGAAGGATGCATTTTATTAGATTCTCTGCGCCATACCATTCATTATAATGAAAGTGGATTTTGATCATAATAGGTCGTGGTTGGAAGACGTGCTCCGTTAGTCTCCGGGTTTGGTTCTCCACTACCGCGGTCCTGTAAAATAGGTTTACTGTTAATACGGCCCCTCTTGACCTGCAGGATTTCGAAGGATGACTTACATCAACATCGACTTCCCCATTCCAACTAGAAAGAGTTAGCTTGACAAGGACTAGATATTCACGACATGTGTTACGTACTTCCACCTAGACACCAGAGAAACCTTTGTGGACTCCCGGCTTGAGACTTGTACCATGACTGGTACTCCGCCGAGTCTATAAACCATGATCCAGTGTTCCCCCAATCGCCTCTAAGACTTGGCGCATCCCTTCGAGCGGAAGGGTTAGATAGCGGCGTGCCTATCCATTGAGAAACTCCCTTCCGTACTTCGGGCTTAATGCAACTTAGGTGGTAATCCGCACGAGAGGCGAGGTCTTGAATGGCATTCTTCTCTTTCATCAGCCCGGCAGGTAGCTGGCACACGACCGCTGACCATTTGCTTTTGGTGCATATGGCTTTGATTTGTTCGAAAAAGACACTGAAAGCTTTCGCTTCCATTAAAAGAACATTTTGTTGTCGAGTAAACCAAGATAATTTCTCCCACACCCGGTCATTGCTGATGATAGAAACAATGGCGTTGAGTTCGTTGAATCGACCACGCTTGATAATTCCTTCGCAACAAGCCCGCTGGCGTTCGGTAAGCACGGTGGGACCAGAAGGATCGGCTGAATATGAGCCTGGAGCCCATGGGACGTCGATATTTGATATTTCCACCGCATAAGCTATAGTCTGCTGATAGTCGGCCATAAACACTTTCCGGTTGACATTGAACCACCGCTTATCAAGAAGACAGACAAAGTGAACGACAGCCGCAGCCAACGCAAGTGTTGTCGAAGTGAGTACGAGTTTCGTGTTTTTGTCCACGAAATCGTCCTTTGACGTGGCCAACGCGACTACAGCATCTATGATAGCAACGAAATCTCGCACTTGGTTGATCAGTAATTCGGTACGATGCCACCCCAGACTCTCCTTGACATCTCGATGACCAAGAATACGCGTGAGGGCTTCTGCACACAATTTGGCAATGGAGGACAGAGATCGATGAGCTTGTTGCAAAGACCCAGCTTGTTGGTCGTTTGGAGATGGAAAGAGGTCGGAATGTAACGAAACGCGCAGGCGAGAAAGAATCCTGCGCAATGATAAGGCGGGAGGGCGAGGAACCGGCAACGGTTTGGAAAACGGGTATTCTTTGGAAATCATGAGTAGAACTGCAGCTGGCAATCACAACTTTCTTGTGGCAGGAAGCAAAACACGCGTTCCGCGCGATGCAAAACACAGTTTTAGATTTCGAAGTCATAAACAATCGCATTGGACACATCTGCAGGGGTGTATGTTGACCCTAACCCTACCTATGAGGCCGGGAGACCAGTAGTAGGCCCTTGCCCATTACGGCACTTTTTGTCAGGCGGCAGGACGGGGAAGAAATGTTAGATTGTACCCTGTTTGGGGGTCACGGTTAGGGTTGGTGGTATGCTGGCTTTTTGGGAGCTTGCCAGTACCACGGCGCCAAAAAGATGGATTCTTTGGTCTTTAGTTATTAGTGTCAGTGATATCAGCGCTTATAAGGGGTTGCGACATCTATTGCCCAACCCTAAATATACGATCTGAATCCTATGAGTGCGCAAATATACCGATTCATAATATTATAGGTGTAAATAGACAACTATATGAAGCCCTGTCAGTCCCCGGGCAGAAAGCTACTCAAATTTGCCAAAGTTCTATTTCGTCTTCATTTTAAGTAATCTATATACTGTTGCGCCAGGGCAAGTCTTGAGGGACCTTCTAATGTCATGTATACGTGTGGAATAAAGTATCACAGGTGACTTGAATTCTTATTTATAAATAGCTATACTACAATAAACACCAGTCCTACACATATTGAGGCATCATCTCTATGGCCAACTTAAGGGTTGCCAAATAGCCATCCCTGTCCCCGAAGAATGACACCTCCAGAGAGGGTACAATCTGGGGGGGTGCTGAAGTGTGAGTATCGTTGTGAATATCAGAGTATGGAGAAGGGGTCACGATAGTGGTATTTGCTGTCGTTCAGTTACTGTCGGATCAGTTAGCCGGACAAGCGTTTGGGGAGGGTTAGTTAGGGCTATAACTGTTTTAAACATACGGGGTCTACATGGCGGGGTTCAACCGTCTCCCGGCCTGTAAAAAGGGGACCTAGTCCTGCTAGTAGGT
The DNA here is from genome assembly GCA_002018275.1 of Huntiella bhutanensis. Taxonomy (NCBI): domain Eukaryota; kingdom Fungi; phylum Ascomycota; class Sordariomycetes; order Microascales; family Ceratocystidaceae; genus Huntiella; species Huntiella bhutanensis. Next base: position 30,483 of record MJMS01000095.1, read on the forward strand.
TATGAATGGAACAAATCAAATCAAATTAAATCAAATATTGCGGTATCATAATATTCCTATGTTCTATCCATGAACCATCAATCTCCATAACCAATTGTGAGTTCTTAGGGAATGAGATAAACTAGTTAATTCAGAAAAGGAAAAAGGGAAAACTCTTACGGAGATTTCCAATATGCTAATGAATATGTACTGGCGCTCAGGCCATACCTGTGATGTGTCCTGACCATCAACCCTAGATACCATTAACCCTATCCCGATATACCCCTGACCGTGCGGCATGTTATTGCCGACGCACTCGGCGTTCGACACCAATTGACTGGGGTTTTTGGCTTGAGGTCATATACCTGACTTAGATCCAAATGTGTCCCAATGTTGAAAGCCTCGTGAATAAATGTTGCCCCATCCCTCATCGCGACAAAGTTGGCCTGGAAACGCGCACAACACTGTGGGATGTACCATGAAATCATGTGTGCTACCCACACGAACTCCTTAGCTTCGGCATGATATGCCAGATAAGCATCCGCAAATTGACGGCCAAATTGTGAAGAATTTTCCACCGCGTATAACAAGATAGACCCCGTGAGCCTCAAATCAGTCAATGTAAAGCAACCATCACGGTCAATCGAAATCATGCCATGTGACTCTCTCTCAACTTGCTCAATCTCCGTTTGCAAGCTTTCAGGATTGGCCGCGTAGTTTAGTCCCGCGGTATTTTCTGTCTCCATCATTACCATATTATGTGCAACTTTCAACATGAAACTAGCTGAGGCCTTTCCAACCCACGCAAGTAGCAATACAAGATTGAACAGCCGCTTGTTTCTCATGGGAGAATTTTCCTGTGACCAAGATGCAAATCTAGTTAGAGCTTGCGGGCCGATGGATGCGGTAAACATGTCGATGCTTGCCCGGATATCCGTATCATTGGTTAATGGTAAAAACTCGAAGAGTATAGGGTACATGATAGCCCAGCTATGAGAATATGCGTGATTAGTACATGTAGAAAGAGATAGTGAGGATATATGTGGTGTACATACTGGCCTTCGCTGCTATTCACCAAGAGTGTGACGATGTTGTCCCTGTGGCGCCCGAGGGCGGTATTCATGGCAATGGCTTCGTTGACTAAGGATTCTGTTGCCGCTGCCGGGATTCTAACGCTAACTTCGTGGGGCGTGTAGTGACTCGTCTGTATTGAGGTTGTCAGGTTACGCTGCGAAAATAGAAAAAAACGAAGACCCCGCGGGTTCCTGGACATAAGCTCTTTAAGAAACCGCGAAACATCGTCACCAGGCTCAATCGCATCCACTATCAGGTCAGCCTGGGAGTGGAATAGGACATTCTGGACATATGCAGCCATCTTTTGTGTGTGGCTTGTGTTGGAACGTCGCACTAAGTCGAGAGTTTCGATGGTGAAAACATCTTGTGTTTTGCCAATCTGCCGTAGCAGAGTTACGAGAACATCTGACAGGTTGCAGCATCCGGGGCGATTCATGTAGATATCGATAACCTTCCTGGAAGGGTTTTTCCGCTGTAGCGATTTGGAAATACAGGCTCTATTCTAGTCGGTCAGCATTCTGTCGCATGTAAAGACATACGAGTGACATACGCGGTAGTTGAGTTTCCGGAAAGTGCTAGAGCTAACTGTCAGTAAATGCCCACCCACTTGAGAACATGATTGTAGTATACCTGAGGCTTTAAACAAAAGTACTCGGCGATTTTCATCCCTCTCCCATGTTGTCTGGTATGGTACCACGACCTCCCATGCGCGCGAAACATTCAATCCTGCCCGTTGGATGATATCATGAGACGGATCATTCTTTAGGAATTGAAAGTGCCCTGGGTTAATGTTGTCCCAGATCAAATTATGCGTCTCCTCGCTGTAGAGCTTTAATTCGGATACAATTTCGGTCATTCCTTCGATGACTCTATCCAAGGCCGTACCCACTGTTAAATACCGTCTCTCTTGCCAAGCTGCAAACATGAAACACTGCCGCTTGGTGGTTTTTTCGATGCCTTTTCCCATTCTGTAGAAGGGACCGTGTATGCCGTCGATGACCATTAGGAGTCCGCCAAGTACATCTTCACTCTTGTTGAAATCAGATACGTCCTGCAATAGGTCCGCCGGAATCAGGCTCACCCACGAAAATCCTACGACCGTGTGGTAAAGGCCATTGATCAAGAACCTTATCTTTGGAGTGAAATTCCCTCCAATACGCTGGAACTCACTAGTTAAGTCGCGGATTTGACGTTTCTTGTTTTCGATGAGCTGTTTGGTTTGATCGCAATTTCTTCTGCTGGAAACTAGACGGTTTGCAAAGCCGGCCGCCTTTGTAGCGACTGTGACTCCGCCAATGGTAGCGCTGGCTGGATCCACTCCTACCATGGCGTTGGGTAATGAAAATCGTTGAGCTGTTGGGGAGAATTTGGTGATTTTCTTGTTGGAAATGAAGTAGAATGTAGATGGAGGCGATGTGGGCTACGATATTTCGAGTCTGGAAATTGCTCAAAGATATCAGGTAACTCAGACAGGCTCACTGGTGGCTGCCAAACTGTGAAAGTGCAGCTCTGGGTCAACTTTGATGGCGCATGTAGCCATTGGGCCTCAAGGGCTGCACATCGGTTGGGCTCTCCACCCGAATGCACACATGTTAGTAGATCTCTTCTAAGATACATACAGTCTTCAGGCATTTTAGTCCAAAGCGGAATCGTGGCTTGTTCCTACGTATTCAGGGCATTCACCGAGTGTTTGCTAGATTATGCGCTGTGCGATTCACTCTACTGGTTACACTCCTCTAGGCTATTAATGACGCCATATTATATAGATCTTCGTACAACAAGCACTAATCACAGGTTCAAAGGATCCTTTTTGTTTTGGCATAACGGTACTAATATATGCACTTCCAATATAATACTAGGTGTATGCATGAATAATCCTTCATCTCTCGATAGTCCATACGTCAGGTTGTAGAATATAGAACCAACACTGCGAAATATACTGCATAGATGTCAGAATGTACTCCATTGTCTCAAGTGAACTAAAAATATATAGCGGCATATGATGTCGGCACATTCAACGAATACCACCAGAAATGTGTCAGAATCAAGGTGTGGGAAAGTCCAATACAAATTCCACATAAGGGTGAACAGACTATATTGAAAGCCTGAATCCTACTCGTTAAATCTATCCTGTGGCTCCCTTGCAACGCTACCTCAGAGACAACAGTAGTAATGTTGGATTCAAAGGGTATAATAAGGACATCCGACAAGCGATGCTTAAATGCAGGTAAGACTCGGTAGTATGGCATGCGAAGGCTGATACAGTAGACGACTGAAATTCATACATGGGATCAATTCTTGAACCCCGTAGACAACGTCATCATGCGTAGCTTTGGGGATGGAAGCCTGAACCAACACATATGTAGATTCATGTATATCGGTATAGTTAATCCGCGTTTACTGCAACTCTCACGAGACATCCAAAGCCAGACTCCATCGATAAAGAGCACGATGCGTTGCTATTGTATTTCCAACATGCCAGGAAAGATATCCACAACGCCAAATTTAGACGGGAATGAGATTAGGTAGAAACGTAGAAAAAACGGTAGCAAAGACATTCGAACTCGACCTAGCCATGATAGGTGGCATCTACGTTTTTTAGTTCTATTTTCACGTTACCAACAAACCGAGCACAATCAACGGGTAATGTGACTGATCAATTGTAGACTCAGTCCCGAGGTTTTGACCCCTCATGATCCCTCACCTTGAACAAATCCCATAAGGCCGATAAACACACTGATATCATGTGCAAGTCCGGAGATTATTCCATGTATCTACGCCTATAAACAGCTTGGACATAGATCTATCGACGCTAAACAAGGTGTCCTTTTCTTCGGGCTCGGTAAAAGGGGTCTGTATCAAAGTGGTGGTAAACAGGTTTACAAGATTATTAAAACATATAATCAATAATCAACATGGTGAACCCTAAAAAACCGACCGAATTCTTGGGTATCCTAAGTCGTACGGCCTGTCTTCCATTTCTGCCCAATGTCATTACCCCGCGTTAACCCTAACCATATGGTGGTTCCGGTATAATCCTAGTCATGACTCGGTCTCATCAACCTAGTTGACTGGACCTCACGTGGATAAGATTTACATAGTCATAGCTCGTTGTGTTACTCCAAGTACTAGTTGGGTACCAATCGCATATAACTCCAAACGAGTTACGTGGAATGATGGAGATTATTGTGACTTTTCTGTTGCGGGGCAGTTTTTAATGGCCATAGGACATGTGTTGACAAGACCATCACATCCTTCTTTTAGGGAGATTTCTCTGCTACTACGCCAAAAATGTGGACCCTTTGGCGTTTTTCTGGTTCTTGTGATATAAGCGACTACAGAGTTGCACTTTCGGTGTCCTGACCTAATCCTGGCAATTGACAACGCTAACCAACACCCCTGTACATGGTACGTGAGGACAATCTAACAGGTCGTTGGGCTCCAGCCTTACTTTCGACTTTCTTGTCAAGGCAGAGCCACCGAGCCAACTCTTGGGCTAAAAACTTGCACATTGGGGCGCAAGTAAGCTTCACCGAGCAAATATCTACACCTCACACCTTTCCAGCGCCATGACCCCCTTTTGTTGTACGGCGCAGACCTAAAAAGTAAGCACCGGTACGTGTGTGCAGCAGGCTCTTGAGGTGCCAATGCCACATTTATTCCCGGATATTTATGTAAATACATATGTTAAGATTGCGGAAGTAGCTTTCTTATCAACCTAACAATTTTGTCCTCGCGTAGAATACTCCATGAGAGACGTGTGTGCACCTTTTTCGCGGCAAAGTTAATAGATCAGTTTGAGATCCGTCTTTTACAACAAAACTATCCTTTGATTTGCTAGAGAGCTGAGACGTATGTATATATGTATAGGGAAACGCTACCCTTTTCTGCAAATGGGCACTAGCTCCGACCAACAATAATCAATTTACCGCAGTCACATTAAACAAATCATTCATGTCATCCTGCATATTACCCGACTCCACCGGCCACATTGTGTTGGCCACATTGTGTCGGTCACATTGATATTTGTTCGTCCTGACTTATCTACACAACTTGACTTCGGTGTTTCGGCCAAGTTGACTTTTCTCCAACGATGTGTTGGCAGAGCTGAATGGCCTCCAACGATGCGTTGGCAGAACTGATAGGTTTCCATGGTTGATCCCGTAAGCCCCTTTACTCTTATCTTTGTAGTACTTCCCCACAATACCCGTAGTTGTAAATGTGTCGTCTATAGGTGACGAGTTTATACCATTCTGGCGTGGTCTTTGCCCGGATACTTAAAGAGTTATTAGACAACACTCTCGTCTTTAGTGACTGAGTAGATGGTGTGTTAAACGCCTACGGGTATCGGCGGGATGTTAGGCCGATTGGTGTTTGTGTGGACTAAGGCAGAAAAGATGGTATATCTGTTGTTCCAAAAGGAGGAGAAGATACAACCGATAAAATTCAATACTAAGTTCCATGCTAACTCTCCGTAATGCCCAGAGTCTATTTATACCAGTGCTGGTTGTGGGCCTAATGTCCCACCCTCGCCCTAACTCACATGATCCATTACACCCTAACCCTAGTTCCAAGAGCTCCTCCGAACGTTAATATCTGTTGTCCCCGCACTCCCGCCTTGTCATATAGATTACCTTTGTACAATATTCAGTTATCACGATTGACTCCCTATACGATATAGTGTCTCTGTATCTATATATTCACATAAGTGCATGATCACCGGACGGGCCGAGCCACCCCTGTGTTAGATTACGCCTGTGTGGAGGTCCTGGTTAGGGTTGCTGATAAAGTCAGGGCTCGAGAAATTGGAGACTATGTGTCAGCCGCTGCCCTGCCTGATGGCTGCCAACTAAGTGTTCGCTTCTCACTGTACAGGAATTGTGTCGTATATAGACCCTGATAGAACAGCACTAGTAACAAAGTCATAAGGTTCCACTTCTTTTTGGCGCAGTGGTATGTTGATGCCTCCCAGTCCATCACTATGGTCTTGTAGCCGCTGATAGCACAAAGAACCAAAAGCAAAGTCCAAAGGATCCATCGTGTTTGGGCAGTGCTATGTTCATTCACCCCCCTTTTCAACAAGAAAAGCAACAAAATGTATACAATTAGTCGGCGAACCAAGAGCATGTATGTATGTACATACATACATACGTACATGCACACATACAGCCTTTGGGACTTTACTACCATGTTTGCTGTCCATACGCGAATCTGGTCAAGTGGCCAGATACCCTCTGGCCATGTCCAGAATTCAAGGGCCTGCCTCATGTCACTTTATCTACGACACTACTATGGACAATGCCCTGGACAAAGTATTAGTGTTGTATCGGTTGTGGGGTATGAAGTATATATTGAGATGCATTCTAGAACTATGTGATGTGGAGCCTCTAAGTGAGGAGAAGAGATTATATGGTCTATATCGTGAGCCCACTTTCCTGCCGGTTGGTCCCGACAGGGTTGACAGGTGGCAGCCAAACTGGGACCGAAGGCAGGGCCACCGGGGGTGGTCAGCATGCTACATTGTGGGGATTGGGAGCTTGGGCAGGGGTCCAGATACCATCCGTCACAATACTCAGTCTCTGTGGTCCAGTGAGATCCATGTTTGTTTCTGTTTAATAATATATGTATGTACTTAATAGTGATATCTACGTACATACATATGTACATACATATATATATACGTCTGGTGTTTGCTATGTGATAGCTATGAACTATAGATAGGAATAGCATTAAGTGGCCTATGATACTTTGTTCCACACGTATACAAGACATCAATATCAGTGCAAGTGTTTTTATGCGGAAGGTTGTCGTCGCCCCACGGCTTGATGTGTATCTTTTGCCTCTCTATGTTACAAGGCACAAAGAAGAGCAGCACTATGTACTGTTATTGGCGGCAATCTTAATACGATTTATCGTGAAGAAGAGAAGACTAACTAGATGACAGTCCATGACTGACAGCAACTATCATGTATAATCAAGTACCGCTCCGCCCCACTAGGCCTTTTAGTCATTCAATACCGAAGCTTTCCCGATAAGCTTCTTCACGATCCGTGCACAGACGTACTCCCTCGCACTCTATAATTATAAAAAAACCTAGTTTTCGAGTCCGGCGGTCCGTTACCCAGTAGTCAAATCCCCTCCGAATAACCCTTGCCCTGCTTTTTCGACGCCATTTATGCGAAACCTTGCTAAAGTATGGTGATCACTGTGAATATTCGAGTATGGAGAAGGGGTCAAGATGGTTGTGTTAGTTATCGTTTGGTCACTGTATGTTCAGTCATCTATCTAGAAGGAGAAGAGAAGAGGAAAGAAATAGGGAGAGAGGGACAGACTATATCCCCAAGATGTTAAGCGCACGTGTACCACAATAGCCGGGCGACTGCTCCAAACATAATCTCCCACAGCTGATCCAATCATTTACAATCCTTTGCAGGGATCGCTCTTATGACGTCACTATACTAACACACTTATGCAAAACCTCCAGATACAACAAATAACACAGGCCCAGTGCAACACACTCTTGGACTGCTTGTAAGACAGCTCTTCTTCGACCTCTGGAACCAAATAAGAAGAACAAAACAAAACAAAAGCTGTGAGAATATATCCGTCCAAAACTCCAACAAAACAAAAGAAAAAGATCACAACCCCAAAATAAGCCATCCCGAAACCAGACGACAGAAATACCACCACCGCTCCATTGAGCTCCACCCCCGTTTCATTTTTCATCCACTGCCAATCGCTTCGCCAAAGGCCTCATCAACGTCACTCTGCCCCGCGGGCTCAAGAGTAACCTCGAAACAAATAGACTGGACGAAGGCTGGGGCCTCTTCCGACACAACCAAAAGCGCACCTCATCCTTCTCTCTCCCACGCAATTGACAGACGAACTCGATCTTCACATGCCTGAGCCTCTTTTAATAAGCCTTGAAGTCGCCGTGTTCGGATATTGCAGCTAGGACTGCTCCTGGTACTGGACGGGGTCTGTCAGGAATGGGGACCTTGTTGCGCCCCGGGAAAATGAAACCTGTGCGCCAAGGGCTATTCTTGACAGAGTCCTACTCCAGCTAGCAATGCTTGAACTTGACGTGCGTGTCCTCCTTCAGTCACCGCCTTGCCGTTGCAAGAGACATCCAAATCTCGTCAACTTCCCCCGCCGCAAAGTTCACGAGTTTGTCTGTCTCATTGCCGTGAATATCTGAGTGGCCGGGGACCCAGATACAATGTACCATGATGTTGGAAATGCTTTTCAATTGTGTAATCTGCCACTTGGATTCGTCCACCTCGTACTGAACTGAAGCCGTTTTGCTTGCCTTCGAGTTTATGCGGGTGTTTGCCGCTTTGTTATCGGAAAATATCCAGACCCGCTCACAGTCTTGGAGAAGGTGCCCTGGGATACTTTGGAGGTCTTTTTCTGATCGCAATCAGTTCAGAGTCTGCCACTGCCTGCCATTTTCCAGTGCAGTAAGTCCCCTTCACAATCTTTTTGCCATTCTGTTCGACATACCAGCCTGCACCTGTTCAGTCGCTGTTCAACTTGGATGCGTCGGCGTAAATCCAGATGCGTGGTTTGTCTACTAGGTTCGATCGTAACGCTTGGTGCGCCTTTGCTTTGTCACTCTTCTCCTGACTACTGGTAGCCGCCATGGTTGCCAGCTCAGGCGGGACGGGGTCAGAGGATGTGTTCGTGTCACAAATCGGGCCGTATGGGTTGATGGACATAGAGTGTAGCTTGCGCATCTGCTTGAACTTGTGCATGTCGCGAACATGCCAGAGAACATGTGCTTCGTCTAAGGTGTACTATTTTATTGTTTCTCTCTTGACTGCTTCATCCAAGATGATAGCAACCGGCGGGGTCGAGGCGGTCATATGTAGCAGTGCATTGGGGGTAGTGCGGAAGATGAAGAGTGCAACGAGAAGAGCCTTGCGCACAATCTTGCCCAGGGTGGCCATTTGGCCTTTCTTCCCGTATTTGTTGTGAGACCACCAGATCTCGCTAGCGTATGTGATGCCGGGAGGGAAGGCCCGTCTGATAATACCAACAAGTTGCATGACCCGGGCGCCATGCTCGCACCCACGCACTACCCTCAGAGAATGTGTTGCACGGGAGATCTTGGCTGCGACGTCCTGGATGTGTATGTGAAAGTCAGGGCGGCGGTCGAAATTTACGCCCAACCACTTTAAGGAGTGACCGAGAGGAGTTGCTATGATAGGGTGGGGTGTTGTCCAATACCAAGTCGTCGTTGCTCCGGTCGCGTCTCTGCGTCATGTGCAGGAGGTCTGTTTTCTTATGGTCCAGTTGAAGCCCGTTCTCCTGGCGCCACTTGATAGTCGGGCAAGAATGTCTCTTGAGCTGGCTTCCGCAAGCGCCTATAGACATTCTATGAACCAGCCACACACCGTCGTCCATATAGCCCATAACTTGACCGTCATAGGCCCCGTAGAACTGCGTCATAAAGAGCATGTAAAGGATTGGCGAGACCGGCGAGCCTTGCGGAGGACTGCTGCTGGTGGGACCAGAGCTCTCTGCATGGCCGTCTAGGTGGATTTGAGCGGTGCGGCTTTTTAAGAAGTAAGAGGCCCACTGACAAATGTGCTGGGGGTAGCCATCCTCCTGGAGTCTGACTAACATACGGTTCGGGAGGATTGCATCAAAGACCCCGGACATGTCAAAAGTGAGCATCGCGGAGACATGGCCTTGGGCCATACGTCAGTGACCTCATTGACAAGATCCAAAGTTATATCTGATGACGAGCGCTTGGGGAGAGTGCAGGCGTAGTTCTTGCGAATGTGGGCGTGGTCCATGGCTTCTTTCGTTAGTCTCGTCGTGACGATTCTTTCGGGAGCTTTGCTAAGAGTTGAAAGAAGTGAGATAAGGCGGTAGGACGCGGAAATGGTGCGGTTCCTCTTGCCGGGCTTGGGTAGGGCGATCAGCTTGGCTTCCTTGAACTGCTGGGGGTGGTGACCAATGGCCAGGCAGTGGTTGAGAAACCAGGCGATGAGGGGTTCAAGGTGTGGCCAGGCGGTGGCGAGAAGCTTGTTCCGCAGCCCGTCTTTCCCGGGAGCAGTGTTGTTAGGCTTCCGAATCGCGAGCGCAGCTTTGTCTTCAGAAATAGGCGGCCAGGATTTGGGAGCGGCATCATTGAACTCGGGGGGAGGAATATCTCTCCCGCCTTTGCCAGTCATTTGCGGCGTCCGTAAAACCTGGATTTTGTCATGAGGTGAACTCTGTAGAATGTTCAAATTCGACCTATTATATGAATTTCAATGAGATGATAGCAGAAATGTTTATGCCCAGCCATTTAGACTCACGTGTGCACCCGTCAATCGTACTGGTGACTTGGGGGCAGGGACACTTGAGCTATATGATGTATGTATGTACATACATACTTTGAAGATTAGCTAATAATGATAGCAGCCATGGATGATAGCCATTTAGAACTTTCGGAATTGAAACACCCTCGCTCGTCCCAGGTGGATTACCTGCAAAACCTACGCCGCTAACCACATTCATTCCCCTCTACATTACACATTAAAACTGTTTGAAATGTTATACATGATGGCCTTGTCCATTCTACACTTTTCTATGCCCTTTTTTAGCTGAACGTGTCACGGGAATACGGTCGTGTGTTGTTGAAAGTATTCAATATAGCCAATTATCCTTAGGCCATGTTATGCACCATCTTCAAACTGACGACAAATTAAATTCATCGAGAGAAAAAGTGCCAAACTAAATTAGTTACGACTTACGTCGAAGAACAACAAGTGGGAGTTCAAGATATCTGTGGATTCAATATATTTGTTTAAAGGTGTAGCCAAAACGAGGTCTCTCACGAGTAAAGCTGTCTACCACTGTGCAACGTGAAGTGGTTGAGACGGGCGATCCTTGGGTAAACCAGATTGCTATAGTAAGGCACGATCCTCAACCTCGGGCTGTCCTTCGACAGACAGTTGTCTTAGATCGGCTACCCTCGCACCCCAACCTATCACAACAATCAATTTTATTCGTAAAAGATTTATTGCTCAACTCCCGAAAACAACTATGGTCTTCTTGTATCAACATTTGTAACTCTTGGGGCTCTTTTCAGATTTGATGTGCGTCGTCTTCTGACCAGTGCGGATCAGATATCCACATCGCGCTTGGCACTGTGAGATCCATGTCTGTCATGCGGATGTTACCGAGACCCTGGTGACGATGTAGACCCTATAATATCATTATAACCCTAGTGTGCGCCACCCGTGTGGCGTGGATTGCATAAGAGTCGGTATTTTTCTACACTCACAAAAGTCTACTTCTACACTCATAGGATTCAGATCTCTGTATTTAGGGTTGAGAATCGTGTGCGTTTGGTTGTGAACAGTGTGCGCTTGAGGACGTACAGTATGTGTGTTGTCTGGCACAGTGGGAGTGACTTCGATCTCCAGTCCACCGACGCACCCAGCTGTCATTTGTCACCGAGAAAATCATCGGCCAGCAGTGTTGGAGGCAGTATCTCCGAGTACGCCTCCTGGTGCCCCTGAAATTTCTGTCGGCCCCTCAAGATGTCCTCTGGGGACTTCTGCGTTGTCAGTTATCGTTGCCGAGGTCACATTGGATTCCCTGGCGATTTACACCCGGAATCGCATGATGCTCACAGTCACATCTATGTACATCATCACGACGTACATAAGCTTTAACTGTATCGTCTGTACCATTTTCGTACCATGATATGTTCATTTGTGCTTCAATAATTCGATGTAGTATGTATCTACATATGGGTTCTTAGCACAACTCGAATAGCTGGCCCCGACCAACTGGTGTGTGAAGTCACTCCCACTGTGCAAGACCAGACACTCACTGTACGTCCTTAGACGTACACTGTTCACGACCAAACCCACACGATTCTCAACCCTAAATACAGAGATCTGAATCCTATGAGTGTAGAAGTAGATTTTTGTGAGTGTAGAAAAATACCGACTCAATAAAAATCCTTCGGAGCATTATCCTGTTGTGTGGTTGTGTATTAACCCTATCGTCGACCAGGCTGAGTTAAAAACAAGGTAACAAACGTACAAAAAGCAGCGCGGGGTCTGAACGTTTTGTGTTCACCATTGAAACGGCACACAGCAACAAATCTCATGAAATTCAATGATTATTCGGTTTTCACAGAACACGATTCCAGGGTAATCAGCTGACAACATATAATAACACTGCGATGAAGAAGAATAACATTGTCTCAAACTAAATCCATATCAACCCAAACGATCTAAGCAAGACCCTCAATAAACCACAGAATGTCAGTCGCATCGTCTGGCAAGAAAAGCTCTGAATTCTCCTGTCTCAACCGCGTTTGCATTACTTTCTCGTAAATCCACTGCGAGGCCGGAGCCACGTCCGCTCTGTTACGAGTGGGGTGCCTCTGCCCTGCACTTGCGTTGTCCGAGTAGCGTTGAATCACGTTGCGTGCTTCGCCGGACTCCCAGCTCGACGGCAGGCGACGCAAGCTTGGGGGCACGCAGCGCACATTACTCGGCACGCTCGTGTTATAGACACCTGAACGAGGATGACCATGGCGAGGGTGTATAGGAAGGGAGTCTCTTAAACCTAGTAACGAGTTTTTAGCATTCTTAGTATCACGTTAGTAAACTGCACATCATTTTCGGGGGCTGAGAATGCCTGTATCCATTCATGTACTTACTGCAGGTGTCATCAGCCACCAATGGGAGTGTACCATCTCTCGCTTTAGACAGGCCCTAGGTTCCTGGAAGTATTCTGCCATATCATGACAGCAAGGAAGTCCCCATTGGGTCCAGGAGTTGTGTTCACACACACCCAATGGTCTTGGTGCCGGGTTTGACGACGCCATTAGACTGGCCTGATAGATGCGATGCTGCTGGACTAGCTTATCAGCAGCTAAGTGGTGAAGTTCTATGTTGAGACGTCCCAGCCATGCTCTAGTTGAATAGTGCACCCGGCAACGGGTCTCTCTATCGGCGGTAACCTCCGTGAATTTTCGGATCTTGTCTTCCAGCATGGTCTGAATGCAGTTGAAAAGGTCTAAAAGGCTGCCATGGCCATGGCCCAGGTACGACTTGAGGGACCTGTAGGCTGTCGTGCCAGATTGATCCATATAAACCTAAGCTCAGAAGGCCAACACGGGAAAATTTTAGACCTCGAGATACTTGATCCGGGGCACGATGACATCAATGGAAAGAAACATGTGCCAACCTGAGCTATGCTGAACTCAACGACGGCAACATCCCTTGATCCTGAGTATTACACAAGCGTGTGATGGCTGATGGCTTGCTCTCTGTGTTACCGACAGATATACAACATAGATCTCTCATCTTCACCCGTTTGTCGGGTGCCAATGTCACCACCTCTAACATGCAAGTCAGACGACTTATAGCTACGTACATTTGCACTTACACAGTACCATCAGCTGGTGTCAACCCTTAAGCTTTATGCATACAGGGATAAAATTTCTACTCGCTGTGATCAACGCGCACGGACCATACTCACTTATGAATAATGTGCATTAAAACTATCGGCCACCAGAAGTATCGGCTGCCCATCAACACCCTTAATCAATCTTCATGTGTACTACCAATGTAATTCCGGGCGTCACTGGATCTCAGGAACTGACACTGTTCATCGGTCAACCCAGCCGACCTCGACAGATCCTTTACACACCCCGGGAAGTACGGCCTTTTCCAAGGAAACAACCAACTCGGTGTGTCGTCCGGTATATCTTTCAAGAAACACTCCCAACTGCCCGCCTCGACTTCACGGCCTTTGGAGCCCCCACGAGCGCCCTAGGGCCAATCTCCGTGGCTGCTGCGACCTTCTCTACGCTTCAGAATAACCCAATATGACTGCCCGCTTTCTCGCTAACTACCAAAGCTTTGAAAGTCTGATTCGATAGGTTGCCACAAGTGTCAGATATTTAAGGTTACAGGTCTCCGTCCGTTAGTGTGCCCAATATATTGGTACCGGTTTGTTGAACAAACCGTCAATAGATATTGTGGTGATCGGTATGAAGGAATGATATAAATAGTATGAGTGGAATGAGATGATCCATTCAATAACATGGTCACTTCTATGGGGATGTCTGACGGTACTTATAGTGGCGGCCGGCGGGGTGTGGGTTCCCAGGTCCGCCGGTGCCGGTGGGTCACACGCCCCGGCTGGCGCTACCACCGACGGTTTCACACACCGGCTAGCGCTACTCATATGGTAAAACCCTTGTCGTTCGGGTCACCAGTGGTGGCTCGTATGATATAGCGCGGTTATCCTGATAGCGGGGGTGTGCAACCGGGGTGTAGCATCTAGCAGGTGGGGTGTGTGTTTTAGGTGTAGCTGTGGTGCTGCGCTACAGGGGCTGTAGGCGGGATTCACAACAATAGACTTTAGTCACCCACATGATATTGTTGATTGAACACTCACCACGCAGGAGTGAGCGTCCAAATGGCGAGGTTTAGGGACCACTGACGCCGTATACACACATATATGGTACTAGAATCACCATTAGAACAGGAATTGAGGGGGAAGATATCATGGGCTCTCCCGACTTCGTTATGTGACCGAATTCTCTAACAACAAGGGTGAAATATTTGCCAAAACCATTTGGAAGGGTGCAATCTATAACTTCAATCACAGTATGTTGACACTAAAAAGGTATCCTTTTTCTTCGGGCTTGTTCCAACGATTTCGTGATGATGTACTAGTGAGTGTTGTTGCGACGTTAAAAAGACTCCAACTGAATGTGAAAAGGGGTAAGCAGCTCAAAGTAATCAAACAAGTGACTCTTCCAACTTTAATGTCTCCGTGTTCCATTTCTGCCCAAGATCTCTACCCTGCCACAACCCTGATGACATTATGCTGCCAACGTAGCCCTATTACCGGCAACCTTGGAGGAGACTCATCACTTGTCACAGTCATTGAAGACTAATATCTGTGTGTCTGTATGAACTAGCGATGTATAGGGCTTTGAATTGAAAGACAATTAGATGGGGATTTGACGTAGTGAACTAAGGATTGTTCAATAAATTGTTAACGATAATCAAGCTACTTTCACCCAACCAGTGCAATTTACGGCACGTCGATCAATCACATATGTACGATATAGATATAGGTACATAGGCAATGAAGAAAACAGATTAACCAAGTCGGGAAATGGAGTTGTAGAGATGATAATTCTTAATTACTGCTATACATGTGTATGCTCCTGCAACAAACAAATGCTTGTAACAAATGGCCCTGACCCAGGTGTTTTAGGTGACAGATGTATCTGTCGATGTCCTGTAAGCTAGGCACTGGCTGGTGGCCATTCAGCTGTGCTGTTCAAAAGAACAGAACCAAATTAGAAGGATGGTAACGAAAGCCTTGACTCAGAAGAAGGATCATCATGAATAACTATAACAAAGCACCAGTTCTACATATTGTTGGACCAGTCGTATGCCGATAAATCTTGTTCTCTAGCAGGGTTACTCGGATACTGGTTACCTAGAAGTTGCCGTTGGACGGAAACTTATTCGCGCGTCAAGTCTCGGTTGCATTTGTCTATCATGCAATATTCTAAAATGATTGGTGCAATTTTGATTCATTATGCAAGATGATTTAGATAAGCTGCGTATCGTGGATTTGCGTTTTGCCAAGAAAGTATGTACATACATACATATATACACGTATACGATAGGCTGCGGTGCGGGGATTTGGGCCACTTATGATTCTGTTAGCATGGTGACGTCACAAGAGTGACCTCTGCACAGCATTGTTGGTGATTGATCAGCTGTGGGAGATGACGTTTCGACCTGTTGCCTGACTATTGTGATAGACGGGCGCTTAGTATCTTAGGGATATAGTCTCTCCTCCTCTCCCTCTTTCTCTCTTCTTCTCGTCTTCTTTCAGTTAGATAACTCAATATACTGTGACCATACAATAACCAACACAACTATCTTGATCCCTTTTTCATACTCTGATATCCACAGTGATCCCCAAAACGCTAGCAGATTCTTGGGTAATTGAAATCGGGTACATCTACATCGCCAAAACCCCATTTAGCTTTTCACAAATTGGAAGATCAAGGCAAATGTTTCTAATCAGACTACGAAAAGACCCTTCGAAGTTCGGATTGGCAGTCCTCTGCTGTCGCACCCCTGCAGCGGTATGTATGTCTGTCGCGCCAAATCGTAGACGCAATGGATTTTAGCTGTTTTGTAGTACGATGGGATACTAGACAGCGGAACGACCAGGAAAGATCCATTCTTACTTACACTGTGCACAACCCTGGGTGGTGGTCGTTGCAAGATGATGACATGCAGCAGTTACAGAACACGCCAATGGCAATTGGTGAAAAATGATTTGATTAGTATGCAAGTACCGCCGACAATACGGATAGGGTCGGACTCAGAAACCTCGGGCTTTCGCCCGGTTGTCCTATCTGCTTTAAGTTGGCACGGTGCATATTATCTGTTATGAAAGAGTACAGGAAACCCGACAAAAAAGTAAGACTTCACCAAATTCAAATGAGGCATGAATCAAACAGCCTTTTGTTGCGTCCAAATTCCCAAAATGTCGTTGCATTGGAGGTTTAGTTTATCTGGGACGATGTACAGGTGATAGATGGAGTGCTGCAATGGTCGAAAGATAGTAGAATCCATTTATTGGACAGGGATTTCACAAATGATTCGACACTGCTACATTATGAGATAAATCGATGCCATCCTGTATTTCTCAAACGACAAATACAGGTTTAGTTCGAAATCTACCCGGACGAGAATCTCCAGCAAGCGGCGGGTATGGAAGCTTCTTATGCGCCTTCGATGAGAGACTAACAAATACATTTAGAGTATCCCGAGTCCTTCCGACTCATTGACGTCAACCAGAAATGTGTTGTGAATATCGGAAATCAACATGTACGATACTCTGCGATTAGTTACAGATGGGACAATGACGACAAGAACATGCTCACTGAAGAGACTAAGCTCTTTTTTGCCGTTCCTGGGTCATTGTCACCAGAGACCATGTCTAAAACGCTGTACGACTGTATGACCATGGCCCAGCTTCTCGAAATTCCATACATCTGGATCGATCGCTATTGCATGATGCAGGGCGATAAAAAGGAAAGGGCAGAGCAGATTCATGCAATGGGGGATATTTACGCCAACTCTTACTTGACCATGATTTGTGCTCTCACTCGGGACATACACTCTGGACTCCCTGGTTACACGCGCGACTTCGATGGAGAACTGGAAGAACCGGGCCACCCATGTTGGGCAACCGCAGCGGCGATTCCATATTTATTTCCTTTGCATCCCGACTGGCTCAAACGTGGATGGACAATGCAAGAGGAATATCTTTTTCCTCGTCGACTGTATTTAACTGATTCGACTATACTCTGGCATGTCAATTACCCCATGGTTTCATATCATCATGCACACCTGGCGAAGATTCCAAAATGTCGACTCACATGTGCAGTAGTCCAAAAGAAGTCAGCTCATGACCTAATTCACGAGTATTCTGGCCGTCAACTCGCCATTCCCACAGATAGAATTGACGCAACTTCGGATTTCTAAAAACTCGAGGGATTTGGCATGTTTGTGGGATTCCCACTCGTTCCATACACTATTCTCTTGTGTGGCAACCTTGGCTTGAATATTGGGGGGTCAACGGTGCCTTCCCCAGTTGGTCATGGGCGCACTGGAATGGAATGATAACATGGTTCGGTAGTTCCCAGAAACCTCCGACCCTGTGTAGAATATAACACACCCTCACTGCACTACGTAAACGACTTTCCTTTTCACGTCAAAGCGGCGTTCCGATGAGACTGTAGAGTGATATTTCTAATCGCCAACTTGTTATTCGAGCCAGGGCTAGGTCTCTCCGCCAAAGGGAGCACTGTCGTATACATCGTAATTCAGTAAAAAACCCTGTCACCTCTACCTGCTTAGTAGTTCTTATAAGTCAAAGCAAGTCATGCAGCACCAACTCACTAATCATTGAACCGATTAGCCCGCCAGGGGTTGTTCATGGTGGTGATGTGGTTCATGCTCGACGTCTCGGTCAGATAACCACATGGAGCTCTAGCGAGTCCGACCTAATATTGTCCCATGGGCTTGCCAAATTTCGCCCAATGGCAATTCAAACGTTGACTAGGCTAAAAGCTCAACGGCTTCGAAACCCCTTGCTACGTAGGAAACTTACTGTCAAATCCAAGTGGCCTCGGTTGTCAGACCATTCGAGAGAAAAATTGAAGTCAACAGAAATCACCGCGACCGAGGCATCCATTCACTCGGATCAGACAAAAGCCAAGATACGGCCTCCGACTTTGTGCAAAGCCACACGCACATTGAAACGCGAGCGGAGTGAAAGTTCGGGATCATGGGAACCCCAGGGTAAACCTAGGGCGACGCTGGGCAATATACAATTGCGCATAACCAAAGGGCAAAAGTGCCAACCCAAATCCGCACGCCGGAAAAAGAGGAAGCCTGCTCCCCGTTCACTTTTGGGGAATAATGTGTTCAAAGATTATGCGTCATCGTTTCGAACTATCATTCTCCATGGAGACTGTTTCTGATTGAAAGAGTATTGAGGACGCACATGCAACTATAAGGAATCCATTTTGGATTCTTCGTACAAAAAGATTTCACTGAACGGGTCATACTCAAGTAGTCGCGGGAGACCTTGTGTTGTGAAGAAGTGGTCCCAACACATGGGTCGAACACATTTCATAACTGGGTATCTACAGCACTTGAAATGTCCCAAGTGATTTCATCTACTAGAACATGCATGGGAAGTTGTGTGAGCGTGGAGTGATGCGGGCGAACGGTTCTAGTGTCTGTATGTAGATTCAATAACGTATTGGCAGTTGCAACGATATGTGAAGTGGAGTGATGATGTGTCTTCCCCGTTAACATACCGAAGTGTCCACCACGAGGTAGAATGGCCAGCATACTGTTATCGCGTTACTTGACCAAGGGGCGTTGTGTATCGCTTTGGTTGATTGCAGATAGCTCTAGGTATAAGGTTTGGTAACCACATGACTTCCTAGAAACGTTGATTCCAGCGGAAACCCAGATGATCTCAATGTCTCGCGCATAAAAAGATCAATTACCACTGACACGTTACTCAGATTGCTATCACGGCTTGTACTACCTGCTTACCTCTCCTACGTCTTGGTGAAGTAATACAAATACTAAACACCCGGGATGCACCCTGCTCTCTGAACAACATGAACAACATCCTCAGTGAAAGATCGGCGTTCCAATATATCTATGCTTTCACTAAAAAATGTATCCCCGTCACATGAAAGGAACCAGCTGTTCTCTTCTCGGTTGTAACACTACGCTCGGAATTCGTTCCTTTGCCGCGGACCCCAACGTGGTATACTGCAGGAACATATTGTTTGAAATCTTGTTTCGAGGTAAAACCCTGTAAGGCGAGCTTCCTGACTACATACATGACTGTCGGCTAGTTTTCCTGGCTAAAGTATAAACTGCATAAATGCTGGAATCCCCGCTGTAATAACTCTACAAAACTTTACTTTACAAATGTAAGGTTATTCACCTTCTGAATGCCCCTCTGACTGTGTATTTCATCCGTTGTCTTGTTTCGGTGGCAAATACCTGAACCCGTCGTCGCTGTATTCTACTTAAAGTTGACTTTGCCCTAGGATGAAGCTCGAAATTACGTGCAAAAAATCACCGTTACAAGTACATATTTACATACATACATACATGCATACCTCTAATCTAGTAACCTCGTCCCGTCAAACTTTTCGGTATCACTGCCCATCGTTGATGTGGTCGATCTTGTGGTCACGTGAGTTGTACAGCCCTACTGTTGACCAGTGATATGACCCTTGACTGGGGTTATGCCAAAGTATGGGGGGCATGCTAGTACCACTGCGCCAAAAAGATGGATCCTTTAGTCTTTGTTTTTGGTTATAATGATATCAGTGATCATAAGGTTATAACATCTGCTTGGCAGAAACTCTAACCGAGACCTCCAGACAAGATACAATCTGACACCGTCACCCTGCTACTTACCGTCCGTTCTTCCACACGCCCCGCTCTTAACCGTGACACTAGGTGTTGACTGTGAGTGAGAATATGTGAGAATAGCATTTTTTTTTGTTCCATTTATAACCTGATTATCAGGACTAGTTCCTCTATCTGTAGGCCGGGAGACGGTCAATGTGAGAATAGCAGGTACAGTTCCTTCCCCACTTACTAGGGTATACAAGGGTATGTGGTGGTTCAGAAACCCTTCCGCCTTCTACCATCGGTTTATCCATCATACTCACCACCATACAAACTAACTTTACCCAATACTCTTCTACAATATATGATCTATGTCACCCGGATCACCATCGCCTCTCTCCTATATACGGTAACCCATGGCTCCTTCCATGGTACCTCGCAGGTTATGAGCCCAGATAACTGCGTGCCCCGCAGTTGCGTATCGTTCCCCGCCATCTTCTGCGAACGATGACCTCTGACAATTTCAAACCAAAATTTGATGGCTTCGGTGATCTCCATTGACTCTACTGAGCATCTATCCATTGCATAGCTACGACACCAGCCGCTTGACTGACCCACATCTGCTGCCCGTCTGCTCTCCACTTATACTTTTGTTTACATGGACTATTACACCTGATTCTATTCCCGTTCTTCAGATCAGGACCTTTCGTGTCATTGAATCTAGACTATCTGGTCTTTCTCAGGGCTAGCTGAATAACAAGACTGACAACATAGTCTCCTTCAAAGTCGACAATTCACAGACTAAATAGTTTTTCTTCGTCCACACAGGTACACACCGCATATGAGGACCTAACTAGCTAGCGTGCTTGTCCGTGTATTACCATGTAATTACGACATCATGAACTGATGCAAAAATTGCCCCAAGCAAATCGAAGAGGGAAACACAACAGATGTGCAGTAGCGAAGTGACGGAGACAGTGGGGGATTCACTAGCCAATGTATAAAGGGACATAGGACACGGCAATATGTTACACAAAGCCCTTGGACCGATGACTTGCAAATGGAGAGGCAGAGGGGCAGAGACGAAGCATAACCGCTCGACTGAATAATATATATCATAGGGTCACCGACAGGTGGGTAAAACTAGTACAACTTGTACAAGACACTCCACACGACGGTATGAAACGTGTTGTCAGATTGTACCCTGTCTGGAGGTCCCGGTTAGGGTTGGTGATAGTCAGGCTTGGGGTTGGGCAATAGATGTCGCAACCCCTTATAAGCGCTGATATCACTGACACTAATAACTAAAGACCAAAGGATCCATCTTTTTGGCGCAGTGGTACTGGCATGCTCCCAAAACGCTTGCACGTGTCTGAAAAATGACAAGAATGAAACTAATCTTCTAGGTGGTTCCGGGTCTGGTCCCGAGAACAAGCCTAGAGGACGAGTTTTCAATGGCCAACTGTTGTGTTGGCAGGAAACTAGCCACGGCGGAATTGGAATGATTCTGATTTCTAGTGAATCGGTCAAGCCCATCTAATAAATCCTTCACCTCAGAGTCATCACCAAACGAAGAAAGCCAGGACTTTGTAGTCGAAATAAAGTCTGGAAAGTACCTCGAAAACCGATCAGAGACGAAGGCTTTTGATAGGTAGTGGCTGAATACAATGTGGTCACCGCGCAGGCTCAAGATACCGAGGCATTCATCGACGAGATCCTGAGCGAATGAAGTACTGAGGTCTTCTGCTGTAGGGAGCAGGCGAGGTAGGTCCTTTGAGACTGATATGTCCTCCAGGACCATTACCCAGGCGATGATTTTATAAAGGACATCCCGGCGCGCTGATGTGTGTTCAATTCGCAGCATGGTAAAGCTATACCGTCGGTAGGCACTTTCAGGTATCTCCAAGACAGCGGACGTGAGCTTTTGACGTGTAGTGTGATACAAGGCACCCTCAATTTGATGCGCAAGTAGCTGGAAGCTAGCTCATGATTTCTGTTAGTTTGGGTATATAGTTACAAACTGGATATAACTGACCATCCTTCTGAATTCAACAAAGCCGCCTCGATCACCTGCGCTTCTTCGGATGGTGATAATTCTGTAGCCGGAAAAGCACTGACGAAATTTGTTATGAATTTCAAGCGATGTTTAATATCCGATTCGTGAGCTTTGATTGACCAAAAGGTGAAGTTTGGAAACGCCTGTTTCCTTGTAGATAGTGAGGGCCGTGAAAAGCAGATGATACGGTGATGAGGACCTAACGAGATTAACTGGTCGATTGTCTCTTGTAGTACGGTAGGTTGACATTCGTCGAGGCCATCAAGAAAGAAATATGTAGGATAACTTTCAGTTACTTCCACTAGGATGTTGTAGAGTACATCAATTCCACATTGGACTACTACACCGTTGTTCAAACTTTCGTAAATCGACATCATCAGTGAAGTAGGAACACTCATTTGTTCTACAACCTGTTGAAGGATGCACTGCAATAGATCGTGTGCGCCATACCAGTTACTGTATTGAAAGTGGACTTTGATTATGATAGGTCGTGGTTGGGACACATGCCTTGGTAGTCTCCTGGTTTGGTTCTCAACTACCGCGGTCCTATAAAATTGGGTTATCGTTATTATGACCACTCTTGACCCACAGTATTTAAGAGGACGACTTACATCAACATCGACTTCCCCATGCCGACTAGAGAAGGTTAGATAGATAATAGATAGACATTCACGGCATGTGTCACTTACTTCCGCCTAGACACCAAAGAAACCGTTGTGGACTCCCGGTTTGAGACTTGTACCATGACTGGTACTCCGGCGAGTCTATGAACCATGATCCAGTGCTCCCCCAATCTCCTCTTATGCTTGGTGCATCGCTCCGAGCGTAAGAACTAAATAGGTGCGTGCCAATCCATTGAGAGACTTTCTTCCGTACTTCGGGCTTGATGCAACTTAGGTGGTAGTCAGCACGAGAGGCGACATCTTCAATTTCCGTCTTCCGTTTTATTAGTCCAGCCGGTAGCTGGTACACCACCGCTTTCCACTCTCTTTTGGTGCATATGGCTTGGATTTGTTCGAAAAAGGCACTGAAACCTTTCGCTTCCATTAAAAGAACACCTTGTTGTCGAGTAAACCAAGACAATCTCTCCCACACCTGGTCATTGCTGATAACAGAAACAATGGCGTTGAGTTCGTTGAATCTACCACGCGTGATAATTCCCTCACAACAAGCCCGTTGGCGCTCTCTGAGCCTGATGGGACCAAAAGGATCGGCTGAATATGTGTCTGGAACCCATGGGACATCAATGCCGGATATTTCCACCGCATAATCTACAGTCTGCTGATAGTCGGCCATAAAAACTTGCGGTTTAACATTGAACCACTGCTTATCAAGAAGACAGACAAAGTGAACGATGGCAGCAGCCAACACGAGTATTGTCGAAGTTAGTACGAGTTTCGTGTTTTCGTCCACGAAATCGTCCTTGGACGTGGCCAACGCGACTACACCATCTATGCTAGCATCGAAATCTCGTACTTGATTGTTCAGTAATTCGGTACGCTGCCACCCCAGACTATCCTGGATATCCTGATGGTCAAGAAGACGCGTGAGGGCTTTTACACACAATTTGGCAATGGAGGACAGTGATCGATGAGCTTGTTGCAAAGATCCAGCTGGCCGGCCGTTTGGAGATGGAAAGAGGTCGGAATGTAATGAAACGCGTCGGCGAGAAAGAATCCGGCGCAATGATAAGGCCGGAGGGCGAGGAACCGACAACGGTCTGGAAAATGGGTATTCTTTCGAAATCATGACCAGAACTGGTTTGGTACAACTACAGCTGGCACCGATGACATTTTTTGGCATGAAGGCAACAGAGTTTCCACGTGTCAAACGCCGAGTGCGCCGGCAATACCATGTTCAACGCACCCTGGAGAATGGACAGAAAAATAATCCGGTTGGCACGTGGCTAGGGTTGATCAACCCTATCCAATTTCAGATTTCAGATAACTCATGACTCCAAACTCCCCAAGATTATACCATTAACAACATGTAAGATAGATATACTGTCGCTGTCATGGTACGTATGACCGGACACAATCATGTATCAACAAAACACATTGCTAACATTTGGACTCCCCAGTCATCTTATAGTTTAGTTCTTCAAAGCCTATACACGGCTTATTTGCCAGAATGTCCAACTTCGTAGAACCTAAACCGAATACATACATTAGTAAATGCCTCGATATGTGTAACTTGTTGGAACCGAAGGACATTGATTAGTGTGTCGAATAATTAAACGGAATCATGGAGATCTGTGAGGTGCTCGAGAATGCAAACGGTGTAGTATTTGAGATGTGCTGCTTCTGTCGTTCTACCTGGCAGCCTCCCGCACTAAGGCGAATGTGAAATCTACAAATCTTGCGTTCCAGCACAGCCTTTGGTCGAGTCTGGTCATTGTTACAAGGTCTAACCTCTCAAGATAAGTGCCGTAAATACACGCTGTTGATAGCGTAGGAGAGGCTATACCAATGAAACTACTCCAATAGAAATGTGATCAACGAGCAATTGTAGTACTCACAGTTTCTGCGCATTATTTCCGCTAACTCTCTGTCTGCGATAAATATCACCGGTCTTGTTCAAACTGTTTTGTGCATTGCAATCGTTGGGCTTTTACTTCTGTGGATACCAAGTACGACATAACCCTAGATCAACTAGGGTCACCGACCTTCTTGATCACGTGCTGACCGGATTATTTTTCTGACCATAGTACATAAAGGGCCATTACTCGGACACCATGAGCTCACCCGTCACCTAAAACGGAAAAAGTGAAATCGACCCTAAAATCGGTACTTAGGGAGCAGCAAGAAAATCTGCCGACTACGGTATATAAAAACCATAGTTCCTGCATTGTAGCGAATAAGTTCGGCTACAAGGAACTCTAATAAACAAAAATCGATCAATCAACCAACCTTCCCAAAAGCTCTGACCAATCAGCGTCGAGCATTTTGGCGTTCCCGCAAAAGTAGAAGTGACCACCGAAGGTGTCCGACGACGACGCCCACGAAGGGGTACCTGCCGCCGCTGTGCCTGCAGTATCCTCAATGGACGTAGATGTCGCCACGACCCCCATCACTCCGGCGGTATCAACACAGGAGAACGCGGCTGGCTCCTGGCCTGCGCCTGTCGTTCTTGACTTGCTGGTCTCACGCCACCAGGTTTCGAGCGACAAGCGTATATGTACTGAGGCAAAATGTCAGTCAGTACATATGTACATGCAATGATATTTTGCATTGGCGGCCTTTGGACTGCAAGTATATGAGGTGTGCGGGGTTTTCCGTGGTGTATATCCGGGGGTTCACTCCCACTATGGCGTCTTTTGAGCACTTGTGACTTATTCACATGTTGCCTATCTTCCCCGGTCTAGTTGTTCAACGAGATTGGGTCGGTTCGCTACTACAGAAGCAGAATCCATAGAACCAAATAAATAAATAAGTAAATACCCTGAGGCGGCTTTTCTGCTGAAGATATCACGTGCTTGGATTCGCCAATTGCGTATTTTATGCGCGGATATGTTAGCACCATAGGAGGAGTTATCAAATCGGCCTAGCCATTTTCTCCGCCTTGCGTGGGTTCTTGTATGAGAACCTACATCATAATCACAGTACAGTTGATAGATATGTTTGAGATCGGTCTCTTGCAACAGAACCTTTCTCATATTTGTTAGATATGTACCTAGCCCAGACAGACATGGAATTGCTATCCTGTTCTTCGAACAGGCAATTGCTCCGTTCAATACAATTACTACTATCACTAAAGCCCTGGTATTCCCGGGGCAAAAGGCTACTGACACTTTCTGAATTCCATTTCGTCTTCATTTCAAGTAATTTATATACTGTTGGGTCCTGGCTTAAGGGCATACACCTGACTTAGATTCAAATGTATCCCATTGATAAAAGCCTCGGGAACACGTTTTGCCCCATCTCTCATCGAGACAGAGTTACTCTGGAAACGCGCACAACACTGTGGAATATACCATGAAATCATGCGTGCTACCCATACAAACTCTGCAGTTTCGGAATGATATGCCAGATAAGCATCTGCAAACTGACGGCCAAACTGCGAGTAACTCATGGTCCCAGTTGTCAAGATAGGCACTCTGAGCCGAACATCAGCCAAGCCAAAGTCGCCGTCACTGTCACTGATAATCAGACCACATGACTCTGCTTGAACTAGCTCAATCTCCGCTTGCAACCTTTCAGGAATGGTCACGTAGTGAAGTGCCGTGATGGATTGTGTCTCCGTTACTGCCATGTGATGTGCAAGTTTGAATATGAAACTAGCTGAGGTCTTTCCAACCCACGCAAGTAGCAATACAAGAAAGAACCTCCGCTTGTCTTCCATGGGAGCCGTTTCCAGTGACCAAGATTTAAAACTAGTCAGAGCTTGCTGGCCGGCGTTTGTGGTTAATGTCAAGATCTTTGCCCGGATAGCTTTATCGTTGGTTAATGGTAAAAGCTCAAATATTATAGGGTACATGACAGCCCAACTATCAGAATATATGTGATTAATACTTGTAGAAGGATATGGTGAGGAGATATATGGTATACATACTGGCCACCTCCGATCCGTTCCAAGAGCATGATGATGTCGCGCTTGTGGCACTTGAGGGCGTTATTCATGCCAATGGCTTCGTTGACTAAGGATTCAATTGCCGCTTTTGGGATTTCAACGCCAACATTGTGGACCTTGTAGTCGCTGTCCATTGGGGTTGTTGTTTGATGTTGCGAAAATAGAAAGAAACGAAGACCCCGCGGATTGTTGGTTATAAGCTTGAGAAAGAACTTCCAAACAGCGTCACCAGTCTCAACCCCATCCACGATCACGTCAGCATCGTAGTGGCATAGGACATTCTGGACATATGCAGCCATCTTTTGTGTGTGGCTTTTTGTGCGACATCGCACTAACGCGAGAGTTTCTAGGGTCAGAACATCTTGTGTTTTGTCAATCTGTCGTAGCAGAGTTACGAGAACATCTGACAGGTTGCAGCATCCGGGGCGATTCATGTAGATATCGATAACCTTCCTGGAAGGGTTGTTCCGCTGTAGGTAATGGGAAATACAGGCGCTATTTTAACTGGTCAGCCGTCTATGGAATGTAAAGACCTACAGGTGACATACGCTACAGTTGACTTTCCGGAAATTGCTAGAGCTACCTGTCAGTACATGCCCACCCAGATAATTACGTGATTGTTATTTACCTTGTGCCTCAAACCAGAGTAATCGGTGCTGTTCGTTCCCTTCCCATTCTGATCGGTATTCTGCCGCGACCTCCCATGCGCGTGACACGTTCAATCCTGCTCGTTGGATGATATCATGAGACGGACTATTCTCTAGAGGTTCACGGTGCCTTTGATCAAGGGTGTTGCTGGGCACCCTTTAGTTCCGGCACCATTTATTTCAATGCACATTGTTCATAAGTGTACATGGTCCGTGCGCGTTAATCACAGCGAATAAAAAGATTATCCATGTATGCATAAAGCTTAAGGGTTGACACCAGCTGATGGTACTGTGTAAGTGCGAATGTACATACATAGGTATAAGTCGTCTGACTTGCATGTTAGAGGTGGTGACATTGGCACCTGAAAAACGGGTGAAGATGAAAGATCTATGTTGTATATCGGTCGGTAACACAGAGAGCAAGCCATCAGCCATCACACGCTTGTGTAATACTCAGGATCAAGAGACGTTGCCGTCGTTGAGTTCAGCATAGCTCAGGTTGGCACATGTTTCTTTCCATTGCCATCATCGCGCCCCGGATCAAGCATCTCGAGGTCCACAATCTGCTCGTGTGGGCCTTCCGAGGTTCGATCCAGATGGATCAATCTGGCACGACAGCCCACAGGTTCCTCAAGTCGTACCTAGTTCATGGTCATGGTAGCCTTTTACACCCGTCGAAATGCTTCCAGGCCATGCTGGAAGACAATATCCGGAAGTTCACGGAGGTTACCGTGGATAGAGAGACACGTTGCCGGGTAGACTATTCAACTAGAGCATGGCTGGGACGTCTCAACATAGAGCTCGACCACTTGGCTGTTGATAAGCTAGTCCAGCAGCATCGTATCTATCAGGCCAGTTTAGTCACTTTTTCAAATCCGACACCAAGACCATTGGGTGTGTGTGAACACAACTTCTGGACCCAATGGGGACTTCCTTGCTGTCATTATATGGCAGAATACTTCCAGGAACCTAGGGCCTGTCTAAAGCGANAGATCTATGTTGTATATCGGTCGGTAACACAGAGAGCAAGCCATCAGCCATCACACGCTTGTGTAATACTCAGGATCAAGAGACGTTGCCGTCGTTGAGTTCAGCATAGCTCAGGTTGGCACATGTTTCTTTCCATTGCCGTCATCGCGCCCCGGATCAAGCATCTCGAGGTCCATAATCTGCTCGTGTGGGCCTTCCGAGTTTCGATCCAGATGGATCAATCTGGCACGACAGCCCACAGGTTCCTCAAGTCGTACCTAGTTCATGGTCATGGTAGCCTTTTACACCCGTCTAAATGCTTCCAGGCCATGCTGGAAGACAAGATCCGGAAGTTCACGGAGGTTACCGTGGATAGAGAGACACGTTGCCGGGTAGACTATTCAACTAGAGCATGGCTGGGACGTCTCAACATAGAGCTCGACCACTTGGCTGTTGATAAGCTAGTCCAGCAGCATCGTATCTATCAGGCCAGTTTAGTCACGTTTTAAAACCCGACACCAAGAGCATTGGGTGTGTGTGAACACAACTTCTGGACCCAATGGGGACTTCCTTGCTGTCATGACATGGCAGCATACTTCCAGGAACAAAGGGCCTGTCTAAAGCGAAAGATGGTACACTCCCGTTGGTGACTGTTGACACCTGCAGTAAGTACATTAATGGATACAGGTACTCTCAGCCTCCGAAAATGATGTGCAGCTTACTAACGTGATACTAAGAATGCCACAAACCCGTTGCTCAATTTAGGAGACCCCCTCCCTATAGATTCTCGCCGTGGTCGTCCTCGTTTAGCTACTAATAACTCGAGTGTGCCGAGTAAAGTGCGCTACGTGCCCCCAAGCTTGCGTCGCCTGCCGTCAAGCTGGGAGTACGACGAAGCACGGAACGTGATCCAACGCTACTCGGACAACGCAAGTGCAGTGCAGAGGCACCCCACTCGTGACAGAGCGGACGTGGCTCCAGCCTCGCAGTGGATTTACGAGGAAGTGATGCAAACGCGGTTGAGACAGGAGGATTCAGAGCTTTTCTTGCCAGACGATTCGACTNGGATACAGGCATTCTCAGCCGCCGAAAATGATGTGCAGTTTACTAACGTGATACTAAGAATGCCACAAACCCGTTGCTCAATTTAGGAGACCCCCTCCCTATAGATTCTCGCCGTGGTCGTCCTCCTTTAGCTACTAATAACTCGAGTATGCCGAGTAAAGTGCGCTACGTGCCCCCAAGCTTGCGTCGCCTGCCGTCAAGCTGGGAGTACGACGAAGCACGGAACGTGATCCAACGCTACTCGGACAACGCAAGTGCAGTGCAGAGGCACCCCACTCGTGACAGAGCGGACGTGGCTCCAGCCTCGCAGTGGATTTACGAGGAAGTGATGCAAACGCGGTTGAGACAGGAGGATTCAGAGCTTTTCTTGCCAGACGATTCGACTGACATTCTGTGGTTTATTGAGGGTCTTGCTTAGATCGTTTGGGTTGATATAGATTTAGTTTGAGACAATGTTATTCTTCTTCATCGCAATGTTTTTCTATGTCACCACCTGATTACCCTGAAATCGTGTTCTGTGAAAATCGAATAGTCATTGAATTTCATGAGATTTGTTGCTGTGTGCCGTTTCAATGGTGAACACAACACGTTCAGACCCCGCGCTGCTTTTGGTATGTTTGTTACCTTGTTATTAACTCAGCCTGGTCGATGATAGGTTTAATCCACAACTGCATAACAGGATAATGTTCTGAAGGATTTTTATCTCTTGTGCACGGACTATATACATTTATGAAGCATATTTGTGAAATAAAGGGTGCCGGAATTAAAGGGTGCCCAGCAACACCCATCCTAAATATGCCTTTTGCCTAGAATGCCCACAGATATTACGGGCTGCGATGCGGGGATTTGGGCTATTTGTGATTCTTTGATAATCGAAATCGTTTACATCTACCTCACCAAAATTCTATTCAGTTGTTCATGAATTCGAAATCCAAGTGAGATGTTCCGAGTGACAAGACGGAATGTGGGTCAGGATTATGAGCAGACCGCTCTCTACTTTGTTGACCCGGAAGAGGTATGTCTACCGCGCAAAATGGTAAAAGCACATAATCATGGGAGTCCTGTGGTACTGACCAGCATAGCGAACTGATGGAGTTGTTCACAACAAGATCGAAGGCGATGGGCGAGAATCGTGTGCAGAATACAAGCGTCGAGTCGTTGACAAGGTGGCCATCAATCGCAATTGGTGTGTATCGTGTGTTCAAATGATCGTCGCTCTGACGGTTGTTAACGACTGTGAGAAGTGCTCAGATGCTGTACAGAATGACAAGTACGGAAGATCTTTCTATACTTACACTACGCACAACCCTGAGTGGTGGTCGTTACAAGATGATGACATCCAACAGTTACAGAACACGCCAATGACATTTGGTGAAAGTGGACTTGATCAATGTCCAAGTATCGTCGACAATACGGACGGACTCGGACTTAGAAAGCTCGGGTTTTCGCCCTGTTGTCCTATCTGCTTTAAGTTGGCACGGTGCATATTATCTGTCATAAAACCCAAGAAAAAGGCAAGACTTAGGCACATGTACATTAAGCCCATGTCAGAACACCGGCTGTGGGGTGCAAATGACCCAAATGTTATTTCACTGGAGGTTTGTTTTGGATATGACGAGATGTGGGTGGGGGGTTCAGGGGTGGATAGATGGAGGCAGAGTAAATTACATCTGTCAGACAAGAGTTTTACAAAGGAAACGACACTGCTACATTACGAACTCAATCGATGTAATCCTGTTGTTCTGAAACAGCTCGTACAACGTCAGTTCGAAATCTACCCCGACGAGAATCTCCAGCAAACAGCCGGTAAGGAAACTTCTTATACGGCTTCGACGACAGACTAACAAATATATAGAGTATCCCCAATGCTTTCGACTCATTGACGTCAAACAGAAATGTGTTGTGGATATCGGAAACAAACATGTGCGGTACTCTGCGATTAGTTACAGATGGGACAATGACGACAAGAACATGCTCACTGAGGAGACTAAGCCCTTTTTTGCTGTTCCTGGGTCATTGTCCTCAAAGACCATGTCCAAAACGCTGTACGACTGTATGACCATGGCCCAGCTTCTCGAAATTCCATACATCTGGATCGATCGCTATTGCATAATGCAGGGTGATAAAAAAGAAAAGGCGGAACAGATTCATGCAATGGGGGATATTTACACCAACTCTTACTTGACCATGATTTGTGCTCTCTGGGACGACATACACTGTGGACTCCGTGGTTACACGCGCGACTTCAACGGAGAACTGAGAGAACCGGATGATCAATGTTGGGCAACTGCACGGGAAATTCCACATTCGATTCGTGGGGATTCGGACTGGCGCAGGCGTGGATGGACAATGCAAGAGGAATATCTTTCTCCTCGTAGACTCTATTTCACTGATTCGACTATACTCTAGCATATTAGTTGCCCCATGGTTGCATATCATCATGCAGAAATGGCAAAGATACCAGAGTGTCGCCCCACATGTGCGGTAGCACAAAATAAGTCAGCCTATGATCTGATTGAAGAGTATTCTGACCGTCAACTCGCCATTCCCACAGATAGAATTGACGCAATTTCTGGTCTTCTAAAAACTCGAGGGATTGAGCATGTTTTTGGAATTCCCACTCGTTCCATGCACCGTACTCTTGCTTGGCTTCCTATACATCCTGAGAATGAGCCCAACAGCGACTTCCCCAGTTGGTCTTGGGCGCACTCGCGTGGAAAAGTACGATGGCTTGGTAGTTACCCGAAACATGGGCCCCTGTGTAGAATATTACACACCCTCAC
This sequence comes from Huntiella bhutanensis, assembly GCA_002018275.1. Lineage (NCBI taxonomy): Eukaryota > Fungi > Ascomycota > Sordariomycetes > Microascales > Ceratocystidaceae > Huntiella > Huntiella bhutanensis. The sequence continues at coordinate 62,584 of MJMS01000095.1, forward strand.
TCCTCTACGTAAACGAATTTCCTTTTCGCGACAAAGTGGCTTTCCGACGAGAATGTTTAGTGATATTTCTGATCGTCACCTTGTTATTCGAGCCAGGCCTAGGCTTGTCCGCCAAACAGAGTATCATAATGTATATGGCGATTCTAAGAAGTACTCTACCACCTCTATATGCTGGGTGCTTTTTATGGCTCTAGTAGGCGATGGTTGCACTTATTCACTCATCGTTGAACCGTTCAGCCCGCCAGAAGTTGTTTATGGTGTTAATGTGGTTCATGCTCGACGTGTTGGTATTTGGAAGCCCTCGAAACCCAACTTTTCCCGTCTAATGCTGCCCCGCAACCTTGCCAAAGTCCGTCCAATGGCAATCCAAACGTTCACTAGACTAAAATCTCAGCGCTTTCGAAATCCCTTGCTCCGGAGGAAACGTGCTGTCAAATCCAAGTGGCCTCGGCTGTCCGACCACTCGCGACAAAAATTGAAATCAACAGAATTCACCGCAACCAAGGGACCAATTCAATCGGATCAAGCAAGAGCGAATATCCGGCCTCCGACTTTTTTCAAACCCGCGCGTGCGATGAAACGAAAGCGCAGTGAAAGTCCGGGGCCATCGGGACCCCCGAGTGAACGCAGAGCGACGCTGGGCAACACACAGATGCGCATGACCAAAATCCGAAAACGTCGGCCCAATTCCACACGCCGGAAGAAGATGAAGCCTATTCCCCGTTCATTCTTCGGGAATAACGTGTACAAAGATTATGCTTCATCGTTCCGAACTATCGTTCTCCATTGAATCTCTTTCTGATTGGAAGGGTCTAAAGGACGCACATGCAGCTACAATGAATCTTCTTCAAGGTATTTCTATAAGGAGCTTTTCAGTGGGCCGGCCATTGTCAAATGTTCGCGGGGGACGTTATGTCGTGGAGAAGAGGACACGACACATGGGTTGAACATATTTCATCACTGTGTATCTGCAGAACTAGACATGTCTCAAATCACACCACATACTAGGGCGCAGATAGGGCGTTGTGGGGGTGTACAGTAATACTGGCGAACAGTTGAAGTATCAATACATAGATTTAATACCGTTTTTGCAGTTGCAGCAATATGTAGAGCGGAATGATTTTGTATTTACCGCGGTCACATGTCAAAGAGCGTATCGCGGGGAACGATGGCTAACATGTTGATATGACGTGACTTGAACAAGGGGCACCGTCTATCCCTTTGGTTGATGACAGATAGCCCTAGTTATAGTGTTTGGTAACTACGTGACTTCATCGGCACGTTTATTTTCGCGCAAACCTACATTATCCTAACGTCTGGAGCACAAACAGATCAACTACCACTGACACGTATTCAGATTGTTATCATGACTTGTACTACCTGATTACCTCTCATACGTCTTGGGAAAGTAATACAAGCACTAAACGTCCGGGGTGCACCCTGTCCTCTGAACAACATGCTCAGTTGAAGATCGATGTTCGAATATCTCAATGCTTTCGGTATAAGTCGTATCACCGGAACTAAAAAGGAACCAGCTGTTCTCTTATCGGTTGCAACACTTCGCTCTGAATTGGTTTCTTTGCCGCGGATCCCAACGTGGTATATCGCAGAAACATATTGTTTGAAATCTTGTTTTGGGGTAAAACCCTGTGAGGAGCGTCCTAACTACATAGAAGACTATCGGCTAGTATGTCCTGGCTGAAGTATAAACTACATGAATGTTGTATTCCACGCTGTAATAACTCTGCATAGATTTTCTATCCAGAGGTAAGGTTATTCGCTTTTCGAATGCCCCTCTCACTATGTATTTCTCTCATTGCGTTGTTTCGGTGGCAAACAGCCTAACTCGTGGTCGCTTTACTCTGCTTAAAGTTGGCTTTGCTATTGGATGAAGCTCGAAAGTACGTGCAGAGAATCATCAATGTAGTCGATTTCGTGGTCACGTGAACCCGTGGCTTTCGTAACCCTACCATTTCTCGGCAATATAACCTTCGACCTGGGTTATTGTGCTACGGTAATCGCCATTGGGGTCTCCTAGACACGCGGACTTTGAACGCGTGCTTGTGAGTAGGGAGAGTGTTTGCGATCCTTATTCTACACAATGGAAATACCCAACTTACGATATCAGTTACCCCACACTTAAATGCATCCACAGTATACCTTCTCTACTAGTGGTCGACTGGGCTTGTTAGAGCTCCCGGAAATCAAGGTATCTAGTGTACTGTATCGAGTTCGCACGTTTGGTATCAGGTCTGTTTGTAAACCCCAGTCTTGATCACTACACCATGGTACCACAAAATCTGGTCTATTCTGATGCGCATCTGGAAGTGCCCTGTTTGACACACCAGTTCAGATGTTGACACATCAACTACTACTTGACGTAAAACATGTCGTCATTGTCGAGAGACAACAATGCCCTGATATCAGTCATATTGTAATGGTCAAAAACAAAGTCTGCCGGTTATGTGTCATCTCATTCGGCTCTATAGGGCAGTCATCACGCCCAGGCTCCCAAGTGCGAACGACACTGGCATCTCTTTCTAGAACAACGTTGAGTCTACACCATAACTGGATGTCATAGTATCTACGCAAGGCTACATGAATTTAGAAAAATCACCCCGTGGCCTATTGAAAGTGTGATCAAACTCCACCACTTGTTAGTCGACAGGTTGGAGGGTCCCTAGAAGTGGGATTCCCACAAACTTTCAGTCTCCTTTAACAATCTCTCGTGAATTTCAATATTCCCGGCAATACTGACAAACTTCTCCCATCCACCCACCGTCTTCAAAAACAACAAAAACGCCACCCAGACTAAATCGTCAAACCCGATATCCGTCCCTCCAAAGTACGGTCCGAAGGTCTCCGCATGGACTCTTTCCAACTCCTTTAGGGTTTCCTTCACTCGATCCCACGCACCTACTCCATCGAACTCCGCAAATGGTGTGCCTAACCGACGCTCGTTATTTTCTTTGAAGTAGACAGCGCTGATGGGGTTCAGCACGTTAGGGATAAGGGGGAAGAAAAATGGTATGAGACCAAGTATAATGGAATGAGAAAGCGCATAAGTGCGCGCAAAGCGGGCAGAATCCATGTTCAATGCCGGAGCGGGATACCGGAATTCAATCGCCGCAGCGATGGCAGCTGATTCGGTCACGTAGGCCCCGTCCGGAAACATGACGGTAGGAGCCGTGTAGGTTGGGGCTCCATACATGGCGAGTGTAGATGCATCAGGAATAACGCTTGAAGGATCTTGTTAGAAAGTTTCATTTCATTACCACCATGGCAAAACTCACTTGTCCTCTAACCGGCCTTGGAGCTCCGGATACTCACACCATTCCGTATCGTACTCTAAACCCTTATAATTCAGCAGTAGTCTAGCTAGGGTTGCCGTTAGTGACATGGTCCAATCATGTGTTATGTTCTCGGCTGTACCTACTCTTCCAGGTATTGGGTGACCATGTCTTGCCAGGCTTGTTCAGCGTCGGAATATCAATGAAAGTGATCTTGCCAGTCATATTGCGTTCAAACTGCACAATTCCGAGGAGAAACTTTCGGTGCGAGTTTGACTGGTATTTGTAGTGTACTGGTGTTGAATGGGAATGTTACATGTCAGACTGCATCTTCTATTATTAAGCCAATGAAACTCGGATTACCAATCAGTATGTTGTTTTCAGGCATGCAACCAGTTTTCAAGGCTCCAATCTGGTATTTCCTTCATATATTTTCGGGGTAGATGGTAAGATCAGCAACTACTAGAGGACAGTATTCTCAACTCACAAGCAATCAATCAACCTCGTGATCGGGTATCGGACGCACTAGGAAAAGGGCCAATCATGATGAACCACGCCACAACTGAGAGATAACCAAACTAAACATTTAAGGCATAGAGCGGCTGCCAAAATAGTTTGGGTATCATGAGATACTTCGATCATCTATTCGTATATTAAACTAGGTATTGCGGTGAAGACTACGTGGACATCATCATGCCTATCCACCTCCACATATTGTATAAGATGGCATAGGGTCTAGACCCTTATCCAGACATGTGACCAGGAACTAAGCCTCGTGTGTGTTACCAGTCGTCGGTCCGGGCACCACCGGACCCCAGAAACTCACAGCGACCTTTGCAAAAAGACACTACACATCACTAGATTGTCTATCGAATGGATATCGCCTCTAACAATGAAACTTTGTGTATATAATGTGATGATGAGGGGCCCTCTAACATGGTAAATATTCCTTATAACCCCAAAAGTGAGATTATACTATTAGGACATTGAGAACGAGTGATTGAAAATAGTGTCCCAATACAGCCGGCCTTCGGGGGTACAATGAAGCTGTTCAGAACACTGAAACCCGTGGAAGATACGTTTTACTTCGACGGTGATGGGAAGATAATGTGCACTTTGAGCTACGGGAGGATATTAGGTATATAGCATCGCTCCAGAATTTCAGGTCCTACCAAAACAAGCTTTAATGGAGGATGATAGTTCGGAACGATGACGCATAGTCTTTGTATACGTTATTTCCCAAAAATGGACGGGGAACAGGCTTCCTCTTCTTCCGACGTGTGGATTTGGGTTGGCACTTTTGCTCTTTGCTCATGCGCAATTGTGTATTGCCCAGCGTCGCCCTGCGTTTACTCTGGGGTTCCGATGACCCCGGACTTTTACTGCACTTTTGTTTTACCGCACTCGTGGGCTTGAAAGTGGTCGGAGGCCATATCGTCACCCTTGCTTGATTCGAGTGAATTGATTCCTCGGTCGCGGTGTATTCTGGCGGTTTCAATTTGTTTTTCGAGTGGTCTGACAGCCGAGGCCACTGGTATTTGACAACACGTTTCCTACGTAGCAAGAGATTTCGAAGGCGCTGAGCTTTTAGCCTAGTCAACGTTTGAATCGCCATTGGGCGAACTTTGGCAAGCCTGCGGGACCGGAGGAGGGGGGAAATTTTAGGTCCCCATGACCTCGAAAGACCGATACGTCGAGCATGAATCGCATCACTACCGTGAACAACTCCTGGTGGGCTAGCCAGTTCAACGATGAGTGAAGTGGCATTACCGTGTCTGTCAAAAGACATAGGAACTACCAAACAGGTAGAGGTGATAGAGTAGTCCACAGAGTCAAAGTCGAAATCACCGTGCCTGCTTCGGTGGATAAGCCTAGCCCTGGCTCGAATAACAATATGACGATCAGAAATATCACCCAACATTCTCGCCGGAAAGCCACTTTGTCGTAAAAAGGAAATTCGTTTGCGTAGAGGAGTGAGTGCGTGTAATATTGTACACAGGGGCCAATGTTTCCGGTAGCTACCAGCCCATATCAATTTTCCACTCCAATGCGCCCAGGACCAACTGGGGAAGTCACTGTTGCACTCATATCGATGTTCTCGAAAAGACCAAGTAAGAGCATGGCGCATGGAACGAGTGGGAATCCCCAAAACATGCTCAATCCCTCGAACTTTCAAAAGACCAGAAATTGCGTCAATTCTATCTGTGGGAATGGTGAGTTGACGGTCAGAATACTCTTCAATGAGATCATAGACTGACTTCTTTTGTGCTACCGCGCATGTCGGGCGGCAGTCTGGTCTTTTCGCAGAATCGGCATGATGATATGCAACCATAGGACAATTAATATGCCAGAGTACAGTCGAATCGGTGAAATAGAGTCTACGGGGAGAAAGATATTCCTCTTGCATAGTCCATCCACGCTTGAACCAGTCTGGTTTATCGTAGAGCCAAGATAGAACTCCGGCGGCAGTTGCCCAACATTGATTACCCGGTTCTTCCAAGCGTCCATTGAAGTCGCGTGTACAACCAGGGAGTCCAGAGTGTATGTCCTCAGTAAGAGCACAAATCATGGTCAAGTAAGAGTTGGCGTAAATATCCCCCATTGCATGAATCTGTTCCGCCTTTTCCCTTTTATCGCCCTGCATTATGCAATAGCGATCGATCCAGATGTATGGAATTTCGAGAAGCTGGGCCATGGTCATGCAGTCATAGAGCGTTTTCGACATGCTCCTTGGGGACAATGACCCAGGCACGGCAAAAAAAGACTTGGTGTCCTCGGTGAGCATGTTCTGGTCTTGATTGTCCCATCTGTAACTAATCGCAGAGTATCGCACATGTTGGTTTCCGATATCCACAACACATTTCCGGCTGACGTCAATAAGTCGGAAGGATTGAGGATACTCTAAATACATCTGTTAGTCTCCTATTGACGGCCTATCAAATGTTTCCTTACCGGCGGCTTGCTGTAAATTCTCGTCCGGGTAGATTTCGAACTGAACCTGTATTTTTCGTTTGAGAACTGCAGGATTACACCGATTTATTTCGCAATGTAGCAGTGTCGGTTCATTTGTGAAATCCCTCTTTGATAGATGCAATATTCTGTTCCTGGCCTTTTCCACCACTTCACCTCCCACCGGTATCTCATCCCATCGAACTTTAACCCACAGTGAAATAACATTTGGGTCATTCGCACCCCACAACCAGATTTCTGATATGGGCGTAATCTTAATTTGGCTAAGTCTTACTTTTCCGACATCTTGTATGACAGACATTATGGACCGTGACAACTTGAAGCAGGTAGGACAACAGGGTGACAGCCCGAGGTTTTTAAGTCCGACTCCGTCGGTATTGTCAACGGTAATTGCATACTAATCAACTCCACTTTCACCAAATGTCATTGGCGTGTTCTTTAACTGCTGCACGTCATCATCTTGCCACGACCACCACCTAGGGTTGTGCAGTGTGTAAACATGGGAAGTCGTTTTCCACTCGCCCCTCGGTACAGCAACCCAGCAGTCCTCACAGTCATTAACAACCATCAGAGCGACGAAGATTTCAGCGCAAGACCCACACCAATTGCGATTAATAGCCACCTTGTCGACGGCTCGACGCTTGTATTCTGCACATGACTCTCTTCCATCGCCTTCGATCTTGTTGTGAACAACTGCATCAGTTTGCTATGTTGGTCAGTACCACAAGACGACTATAATTATGTGCTTTCACCATTTGGCGTGGCAGACATACCTCTTCGGTGTCAATAAAGGAGAGGGCGGTTTGCCCATGAAAGTAATCCACTTGCCGGCTTGTCACTCGAAACATCTCACTTGGATTTCCAATTCATGAACAACTAAATAGGGTTTTGGGGATGTAAATGCAAGGGGTTTCAATTACCCAAGAATCATAAGTGACCTAAATCCCCGCACCGTAGTCCATCGTATACATACGTGTACATTCTAGGCGACAGGGAAATCTACGATAAGCCGCTTATCTATATAATCTTGCATAATCAATTCAAATTCCACCAATCATTCAATAATCCTGCATGATAGACAGATCCAACGGAGAGTGTAGTTTACGCGCGCAAAAGGCTCCTATCACGGGGAAGCCCGACAAAAAGAATACAGGCGTCATCCGAGCATGATCTCTGAATTGGATCATACTGGCCAAATGCCGTATGCATCTAGTTTTGTAACCCGAGGTCATTCCCGCTCCGATTACTTGAATCAACATCTCCCAAGCCCTACGCTCTGCCAACAGGTTGCTATGGAATTACCTTCATGTCTCGTCACTATAAAATCAATCATGGAGAAAATCCGGTTTACACTACTCAGGTTTTGCAGCTCGTAACTTGATTCGAAAATTTGGTCATCGGAATGGTCACGCTCCATCCAATGCTCCATAACTATGACTTGGAACTCCTTTTGTAGGTGAGGACATGTCGGCCTTTGGTGATGTCAGTGCAGGGGGTGACAAGCAATAAGTGGGTATTTAGGTCGACTCTAAAATTCCTACAAGGGTGTTTAAACATCACCTGAAATTCACAACGCAGTTCGTGAGTGCGAGTCTGGCTACAGAATTACCAACATCTGAGAAGGCCCAGGTGATCAACATACCGTTTTCAAATTCAGAAGAACGGTAAGTTATGCTGAGTTTGTGATTGTATGTCCAAACTAACAACACTTCTGGGTGAGCTTCCATCCGCTTGCAAGTCAAATTCAGGTCGTCATCTATGCATGTACATAGATCTTAAAAGCTCACGTCCGCTATTCAAGTGATACCCGAAATAGTCTATGGACGGTGTGACGATACCATGCTTCGAATTGATCAAACATCGGCCCGCCGAGATGTTCTGTATAATAACCTCACGTGGATGATGGTCCAAGAAGAGTTATCGGTTTCAAAGCACCTACTTCGCCTGCTTCTCCCGGCGGAAGATCTCGGTACTTCATTCGCTCAGGATCTCGTCGATGAATGCTTGGGTATTTTAGGCCTGCGCGGTGACCACATTATATTCCGCTATTACCTATCAAAGGTCTTTCCTTTCGACGAGTTTTCAAGACACTCTCCACACTTCATCCCTACCACCAAGTCCTGGCTTTCTTCCTTCGGCGATGGCCCCTCCATGAAGGATTTGTCAAGTTTTGACCGATTCACTAGGAATCAAGATCCCTTCCAGTCTGACGTAGCTACCTACTAGCAAACTAACACTCTAGCCATTAAAAACTAGCCACTCTCAGCTTCTGTTTGGGGCTGTTACAGAACGGCGTTAAAGATGAGTTCTGTGCACTGATGTTTTCAAAAGCTTTTAGGGGCATATTTGCCATGTCTGGCATACTTTCTACTAGACTCACTAGCCTTTTGATAACATCGTTATCCATATCGTTGAATCGGGGACTATGCTATTCCTTCCTTGGACTTTTGCCTCCATATATTCCATAGTAAATAATCAGTCGTTGAATTGATGACGACACTATCACATCGGCTTTACTTTTTGTCTAGTGAATCTCCCACTTTGTCCATCACGCCCCCAGCCCGGAATTCCGATGACACCCTATTCTAAGTGCTCTGCAGAGTTCCAATTTATTGTTTTCTAGAGATGGAAATAGGCGTCCTAATATTAATGATGTAGAGGGCCCAGACAATAGGTCATGTCAACCCACTTACATCACAGTGAAAATCAGAGCATGGATGAATGTTCAACATGTGTGTATAGATTGTCCAGTGAAACCTACGTCTATAAGAATGTAGAGAGTAGGTTCATGATCTCCTAGGCTTGGTACGGGGTTCTCGGGGCCCACGACTACGTATGGGATATTAAACAATATATACTATCGTGTCACCAACGGGTGGGTGAATCCAGTACTATACTCTCGGCTTGGTATAGAGCCTCAGTTGGGCAATGTTTTAATAATGGAAATAGGCCTGGATGTAGTGAAACGATCCCTAATTGACTTTTTACTCACCCACAGTGGTCGCAATGTAGCACAAGTATATCTACTTACCGGGATGATGGTTGTCTCGAGTCTCCCGAGCTACAAAGTTGCACGCTAGCAATTGCTTGAATGTTATGATTCTGGAGCGCAAGTGCCAGCAGAGAAATGACCTAGCCGCCGTTTCCATATAGAGCCGCACAAAAACCTAGGAGTTACCGCACCCCTTACCTACATCAATCATACCGGTCTATGTTTAATCAACTCGTCATCAGTTCAATAAAACGACATTGAGCCTCACATTGCCACCTCATGCTTCACCGCACAATACTCCACAACAAAGACTGACACACACACCTAATAACAAGCCATCTGGATAAACAAATACAATAACATTGCAATTACCTTAAAAGAATACATGTCTGTAACCCGCTTCACCTCTAACTAAACTCTACGCTTCCACCGAAACATACTGTGCGTATCTCGGCAACATAGCCATCTTCTCCTCCGGACTAACCTCACTATCCGAGTAAATCATCCGGATATCCTTCTCCTTCTTCTTCTTCTTATCCGCCTTGGCCTCCGTTGCACCCGCTGCTACCGGTGTCACCGACGGTCCCGGTGGTGGCGGTAACGTTGATGAAGGTTCACCCTTGGCACTGGCGATCAACTGGTCAATATCATCCGCACCGGATACACCTGGCGGTGGCCCAGCTGGGTAGCTAGGTGCACCACCCGGTGCTGGCCAATATTGTGGTTGTCCAGGCCGTGTGGGAAGGCCTGTAGGGGCGCCCATCCCGGTATACGCCGGGTATGTCTGCGCAGCCCCAGGAGGACCCTGTGTATAAACACCAGCTGGCGCAACAGCACCTTCAGTCCCCGCAGCCTTATCGGCCTTGCGCTGCGCGACATACTCATGCAACCTCGCCTTAAGTTCCTCTGGGCTCTCAATCTTAATCTTCTTACGCGGCTGATTTTGTCTGCCGGGCACCGGGTTACCCGTGGCAATACGACGGTCTTCTTGAGCTTGGTAGAAGTTCTGGACGATGCGCGTCTTGTGCTGCTCGAGCATGTCGTGTGGGATACCCTCCATACCAAAGATTTCTACTTCGAGACCCTGGCGGCCGGGGTTTGCGTGGGCGACTTCGGTGAGGGTTTCTTTGTGCACTTGGTTCATGTGCACGGCGAGACCTGTGACGTAAGATTATTAGCGGGGTGGCTTTTATGGGAATGGAACTGGGTAACATACCACCAGCCGTATTCAAACGGCGACCACAGCGATCACATTTGAAATGCTTGGCCTTCTGATGCGAAATTAGAAGCTTCAGATCCTCAAAATCACGTTCACCTAATCCACAGTCAGCATATCATCACCAAAGCCAGCAAGTCCAATCCATACAGTAGTAACACCAAGGCCGCGCCAGAATCTCTTCGATATCGGGGTATGATCTCTTCTTCTTTCCCATGATGTCTATTCGGCGTCTCTGCGCAAAAGTCGGTTCCAAAAAGCAAAAGGGGTCTCTGCGACTCAGTAGATGAGAATGGATGAAAAATGCCAGCAGAATGAGCAAGCAATCAAGGCAAATATGTCAATCGCAATCGTCAGAACACGGCGCTTCGTGTCTCGTCAATCTGCGACAGGGCGGAATTTACTTTCTGTGGGTTTTGCGCTACAAAGTGGCAAGGCTGGCGCTGTATTTTTTGGTAGTGTAGCCTTGCTGTCCAGGGTTACGTAAGGGTTGTATGTGTCTGTGTGGTATGGATTCTCACATGTGAAAATGAACGTCATTGGATATAATACACTATTCTATACATGAATCAATCTCCAAATTTCTTACCGTAGTGGTGTCTGGACCTTGGGAAGAGTGCCCCGGGAGCTCATAGACATACTCTCGAAATGATACTTTCTCTCCGATGGATCCCAGTGAGCAGCAACATCAATCAACAAGAAAGCCCCAGGAGTCTCAACCTCAATAATTCCCGTCAACAAGACACATCCCCGCGGCGGAGGATACCGATACCCTTTCCATTTCCGCGAGATTGCCGTCCCTAAATCCCGATACGACCTTCTAACTGGTTCCGTCACTTCAATCGCATGTCCCAAGCAAGCCCTTGTAACCCTCTCAACAATAGTCATCGTAGCTGGGTCACCATCTTCAATCGCAATGCGCATAGGCTGCGGCACTGGAGATAGCGGGTTGATCTGGATAATGGGTGTTTGAGGCCGTGTCGTGTCCGGGAAGTAGATTGCCCGGAAGTTGTTGTAGGTCTGGGTGGCGGATTGACTAGCGAAACTCCAAAGAGTCTTGGCAACCAGTTGTGGGTAGAAAATGCGATCGAGGTCGATTGCAATTTTGGAGTCGGCACGCCGGGCCGTCCAATATAAGTTGCCGTCTGTAGCATATAATAGGCTAATAGATGTTAGAGTTGATCCCAGTTTTTCAAGTGACTTCAAAACTTACCCTGAGTGGTAGTATTCTGGAGCTGGCGCCGGTGGATACTGGAAATCGAGCCACATCTGAATACGCCGAGTGCCCTTCATATAGAGCTTACTCTGCTTGTTGTCTGCGCCGATCTTCTTGATGGCAATCCGAGCAAGTTCGTCTGTTTCTGTTAGTTAATATCCACCTCCGTAGGTCTTGAACTAGTTTCTCTCAACTTACCCTTCAACTTAGTCTGCAAAGCCTTATCCTTGCTGAACTCGATATATCCCAACCATTCTTTGTCTGTCCCCCGATACGGTGGCGGCTGATGAACCTGTGTAGTAAAAGGGAATGCTACGAAGAACCCCTCCATCTCCTCCTCTTCCTCATCTTCTTCGTCATCCTCTTCTCCGTCGTTCTCGCCATTTCTCTTGATCTGTTTTTGGTTGTTTCCATGTCCATGGTTATGAACATGTTCCTCCTCTTCCTCTCCAAAAATAAAAGGATCCAAGATATCCGTTGCGAAGAACGTTAACACAAGAGCACCCGAAACGACCGTGAAAAACTTGCGCCTGTATACACTGTTAACCTTGATGCCAATATAATGTTCAAAGCGGTCCAACTCACACTGGTCTAAATGGTGGCCGGAATGCCATCCTCTGTACTCTTATGGCTCCTGCTTGTGGAGAAACATGGTGATGTGCGGCGCTTCGAAGAGCAAGTCTGGTGGCTCGACGACCAAGGAATCGGTTGAGCATGTTTCAGTACGAACTGTATATCGTGTTTGTAGTCGCGTGGTGTCGTGTATATTCGTATAAAATGGCCAATCGATTGTGCTGTATAAAAGCTTATATCAGGTTTATGAGGTATCAAATATTAAAGATTATTTCAGGGGTGCAAGAAACAGTAGTAGACATTGGCGCAAGAATCAATTGTTTCGATACCTTCATCCCAGGATCGTGATGACGAAATTGTACCCAACCCTGAATTTCAGGCAACAACCCTAACACATGATCCCTCGATAAAACTATGGCAACCCGTTGCATTACAAAACACCACAAAATCACATGTCAAAAAATCCCGTGCATGTATTAAAAATCAAGATAATATTTATATAAATCTCTAGTCTATGGATCCACCGAACAATAAAAAATCAAAAACAAAGAACCGAAGAGAGTTTAACCTCTGCGGCGAGTGGTGGGACCGCCCTTCTTGGGCGTGACGGCGGCACCAGAAGTGGTGGCCGACGAAGCAGCGGGCTCCTTGGCGGTAACCGCAATGGGCTTTCCGGCCTTCTTGGAGGAAGAGCCCCAGTAGATAACCATCTGGAGAGCCAGGACAAGGTTAAGAACGAAACCAGCAATGAAAGAGTAGAGGATAGTCTTATCGTCGACCTCCTGGAGAGTAGTGAAGATACGGGTGAGCGAGCCGAGAAGGTAGTTGAAGACCTAATGATTATGTTAGTTGGAGTTACACACGGCTAATGGATTAACAAAACTTACAGTGAAAGCGCTCAGCTGACCGGTAGTACCAGACATGAAAATGGTGGCAATCTGGGGCAACTTGGAGGCAACGCTAAGAACACCAGCGCCAGCCTGGGCAATCTTCAGATACTCCATCTTGACAACCACGGGGTTCCACAGGCAAGTCAAACCGACGGAAACCAGCGAGAGGTACTGGCCCGCCATGCTGTACTTTCCACTGTACCAAAGCAGCAGAATAGTAATAACAACATTCTGGCCCAGAATCAAGGCAGTCTCGCCATAGGTGCTGAAAGGGAAACCATTGCGCGCAGAGTAGGCCAGCGAAATCATGTATGAGATAGTCTCCAGCGCATAGGCGATAATCGAGACACCCTCGGGGCTCTTGGAGTTGAAAAGCTTAATGATCTGGGGCAACTTGACGATAGAAGAGGCGGTAACAATGGCGATACCGAGGGCCTTGGAGATGGCCAGCTTCACACAGGGCTCATCAAGGTGGTTAATGTCGCGGATAAGAGTCTGGTAGCAGACAGGTCCAAGAAGCGAAGTAGCGAAGTCGACAAGAGGCTCGGGAAGTTCAGCAGTAAGTGGCTGAAGGTGAGGACGGACAATGTCCACGATGGGAGTGAGGGCCTGAAGAGCGGAATCCATTTTGATTGTGTATATACCGGTATTTTGGTTATATGGAAGAAAAGATGAAGGTGACAAATCAAAATGTCAAGACAATGGATAGTCAACTTTATTAGAACGCGGAACCTGGCGGATTCTTGACTTTTTTTCCTTGGTCAGCTTAGGGGCTTACAACAGAGGCCAGCACGACAATATTAACGTTACAGGGGGTTGATAAAACCAGGATATAGCGGGTCCTAGTGGAGCAAACAGCGATGACACGGGTCTGTGTTGTCACGTTCCTGTTTGACAAGGTCTTAATTGAATTTACACAGTCACGTGAGATCCGCTGTGTAAGCGGCGATCTATGTGCGCATGTACATTTAGCAAATCAACAGCAAAACGAGTACAACATCAAGGTGATATTCGAAAAAGACATATTCTTGACAAACAATCTATAACTACTGGACCTTCGGCCGCCCTGGTCTCTTCCTCTGTGCCTTCTGTTCGAGCTCCTTTATGGCCTCGGTGCAATGTGCTACGTGGGCATATGGCTCCCATGTACAGTCTGATAAGCTGTAGCCCTTCCACTTGACAAGATACTGTCTATTCTTGCCCGATCCACGATACTCAAGAAGTTTCTCGATTTCGAATTCTCCCCCCTCTTCTTCAGACTCTGATTCGGGAGAGGGCTTACGGGTAACAGAAGACGTCCGTCTGACCTGGTCCATAGGTGGCGCTCTTTGTACCGCGGTTCTGGCGACTGGTTCGTCTTCTTCCTCATCAAACTCGTAGGGATCTGAAACAGTAGACTTTGGCTTGTCTGCAACTGGGGCTCTACCCTTCAGAAGTGACGGCATGCCTTTTCGGGAATAGGTCTTGGAAGCTGCAGATTTAGGAGCCCGAGACTTGGCCGGTGAGCTGGAATCCTTCTTCGTTGGTGCTTTGACCACACGCTTTCCCTTAGGAATAGGCTGAGGCTTGATTTCCACCACCCCGAGTGAAGATCTGATCGCCCAATTTCTCTCAACATACGCCTTTTTAGTATTGGTTACACAACTGACTGATGACTCAGCTGATTCAGCCTCCGAGAAATCATCCACGGCCGCCTTCGTCCGGGAAGGGAGTGGACGGGGTGATTTTGATACCGGTTTATGGATTACAGTTTCTTTTGCTGACTTTGCTCCAGACTTCTGGGTAAAAGAGCCACTCTCCCGAGACTTGTTAAAAGCCTTGATGAGTTCCGAGACGTGTGTAAGATTTCTCGATGGTTCCCATGTACTTTCGTCCTCTGGAAACCCCTTCCATTTAACCAGATATTGAAACCCACGACCGACCTTCTTCGAATCCAGTATTCCCTCCACCTCGTATGAATCAGGATCCTGTTCTTCCTCCTCTGATTCGGTTTCTTGATCCGGCTCATCTTGCTGTTCTAAAGCTTCTTCTTGTTCTGTCTCCTTGTCTGATTTCGCTAGCCTCTTTAGTGCCGAAAATGCCGATTCAACGACAGAACCGGCGTGTTCCTTCGGTATCGTATCTTTAGTTTCGGCCCATGAAGGCTTTTCTGTGGAGGGTATCTGTGAAGCGCGCTTTGTGGCCCGAGGGGAAGGTTCGGCAGTTGACGGTTTGCGCTTGTGTCCTGTCGGTAGACTGGTTGTTTCGACAGGTAACTCTGCCTCCTTTGCCGGC
This sequence comes from Huntiella bhutanensis, assembly GCA_002018275.1. Taxonomy (NCBI): domain Eukaryota; kingdom Fungi; phylum Ascomycota; class Sordariomycetes; order Microascales; family Ceratocystidaceae; genus Huntiella; species Huntiella bhutanensis. Next base: position 78,005 of record MJMS01000095.1, read on the forward strand.
TCACTCCTTCTGCGCTGTTCGACCTCCTCTCTGTAATCCTCCAACATCATTAAAAGCCTGTCCTCTGGTTCTGCAGCATCGCCAGATGTGACCATAATTTCCACGTCGGGTAGAAAGCTATCGAATTCGTCTTCGGATTCTCCGTCGCTTAGGGAAATTGGGTTCTGTATAGAGTTGACCATGGCTGGATGAAAACTGTGGGCGCGAGTCTTTGCTTCCGTGATAGCGGCGACAGCGGAATCAACAATTGGTATGTGAGACGCGTCGATGGTTGTAGGTGACGATGGAATCTCGCTGAGCACGAAGCCACCCGCGGGTCTGGCTGGACTGGCAGTAGTAGAATGTGATGGGTCGTCAATGTTCGTCTGAATCAACAGTGCGGCGTGGGTGATGTCTTCTGTTTGTGGGACCGTGTCGCCTAAAGGGTTGATCGTGTTGTGGGTTGTGTCCCTTGATTGCGATGCAGTGTTGAGATGGGTATTGTCAGAGACAGGCACTGATGGAATCTCGGGGGCGCCAAGTGCGGTAGTATTGGTTGAAAAATTGTCTATGACGGACGTCATGTTGTGATAGGGTGTAAAAGTCGAGTTCTATTAAATTCAATGGCAGGTGCATATGCGCGTGTTGGCAGGCGAGGGATGGCACAGTGGTAGGGATGTGTGTAGCTACATATGTACATACAAACGTGAGGCGCCCCAATGTGTGCAGTTGAAAATAGCAGAATGTAGGTTGTAGAAAACAGAAGTTACAAGAGTATGCGTACATGTATACAACGTTTGTACTTTGAATCTGGCGACATAGGAAACAACTTGGTATAAATGACCTACTATAGGTCAATAGACGTCGTAACTTCTCACCATCCATTTATCACTTCAGCGCTATCCCTCCCACAGAATGCGCCAAACCCCGTCGAACCCTAACTGCGACCACATCAACGCCACAACGCCACAGCCGCGTCGCAAACGCGTTCCTCGCACCAGTTAAATCCCACGATAGACCATGAAGGCCTATGAACCAGTGCTCCTCTAATACGACTACGACCCGCACGCCCCCAGTGATTCTGCAAGTCTTTTTGGAAGCCAGGATCCAGGGCGCATTGCAAGTGTCTGTATTTGGAAATCGGATTTGTTTGGACTTGCGGTTTTATTAGCTGGTTGGCCGGACAAAAAGTGGTCGAGGAAGTTGCCTGTGGACTGAAAGTTAGACTAATTGGGAGAGCCATTTCGTGATTCTTGCTGTTCGATTTGCTTGATTCAGTCCAACATTAACACTTATTCTTGATTTTGTTTCATTTCTTTTTACCGTTTCTGGTTTATTCTACGGCATTCATTCGTTTATTCATAGCACGTTCATTAGACCGTGTCTCGACCACGCTCTACATCCCTCTGTTACCATACTTTATCTTGTATTTCCGCCCTGACGACGACACACACTTTACCTGTTCAACTTTCTTAGCCCATCCATATTGAGCTTCTAACGTAGCTTTGACTGGCCTGCCGACCACGGCTCTTATCCTTCGGACCCAGGTCCGCCATAATGGCTACCATTCCGCCACAACAACCACCAGACCGGCCCGATGTTTCTATCCAACGACCAACGCCTCCCTTGGATACCGTCGATGTGGACATGACCGATGCATCGCCGACCAAGACCCCCCTCTCAGACACGACAGTTAGTGAAAACTTACCCGATCACCCCCCACCAACCGACAAACTAGCTGCTACTACGACAGAGGCTATTCCCGAGACCCAATTGTCAACACCACCGCGAAACGAAGAACCACAAACGCCCTCCACGACGACTACTAGACGAAAAGGCGGTAAGGTGACTTTCTCGAGTGTCACATACAGCCAAGCTGCCTTTAATTACGACGATGCGAACGGCCGCCCGTCACCAACACTACCGCCTTCCCGGACTCTCAAAGCTATTAAGGGGATTCTGAAGGCCTCTCCAGTTCCAAATCACGTCGATTCTCGCCAAGGTTGTAGCCTACGGGTTCTGTTAGATGAGGTTTTGGCACAACTCGGTCAACCAGATAAGGTGGCGCGCGTGGATGGTTATTCCACTCTCACGGCTTCGATAAAGCGATGTTTTGATATCCCCGAACGCATGGCGCTTAACGAACGCATGGGAACTATTCTGCACTTTATCCAAAGGGACATGCAAACGCCACCATCTAAAGAGCCAATTAACCATTCACTGGTGGTCCAGTCATTGGGTTTGCTCAATACTATGCTTTTATACCCTGGGCTAATTGTTAGTTCACATTCAGACTTTGGTGTATTCATTGTTGAGTTTACAATTGCTGGGTTTGAAGAACGAAGGATCCCAAAAGAGGTTATTCGCAATCTCATGCAAACCATGCACACACAAAACTTTGCAGCCAGAGTCTGGACATCAGAGCGGGTCAGGAGGCTTGTTAGGGCCCTGCGGGATATGGAGAAGCATATACAGTCTAGCAAAGTGTGTATGTTCCGTTCTCGGATTTTCAAACGTCTTGTTAAACAGTGCCCATCGCATATGATGGTCCATGTAGACTGGTTGCCATGTCTCTTTACGGACATGATCAGTGGGGTTGCTGAGGTTCGCGCGGCAGCCATGGACTTTGGTTATGATGCTGCGTTGGGAATGGGTATGGAGAAGGACGTTTCTGCAAAGGTTATCATTCTTTTGGCTACGGTCGACTCTGTTAACAACAAGACCTACGTCGAGTTCTATGCCGCCAAGTTGTTGGAACAATTCCAGAAACCGGCAGTTGGAGAGGAGGTACCAGCAAACGCCAGCCCCAAGTTTAAGGACCCTGAGGCGGTTTCTAAAATCTGGACCATTGTCACGCTATTTCTTCGGAGCATGCCCCCAGAGAAATGGCCATCACTTCGCACATGGCTCAACGTCATCCCACCATGCCTTAATTCTTCCAACCTGGCTTGTCGCCTCGAGGCGAATGTTGCTTGGTCTCGTTACCTCTACGTCTCCCATCTCCACGAAAAGTACTTCGGAAGGATGCTCTCTACTGCAGTCGTCTACACCTTTGAACGCCAGTTATCACGACGGATCCTCGGAAATGACAACCAGACACCCTTCCGCAAGGCCGTTTTGGGTGGCGTCTGTACTCTTTTCTACTACACCTTTGGCCCTAATACCAAGACTCATATGCACGAGCGTTACTGGGATCAAACTGTACCATTACTGCATCTCATGACTAAAGAAGGCGGCCATCCAGATCTCGGGAAAACAGCACACGATATCCTTTTGTCTTTATTGGACAGTCGCAATCGCAAGCTCTATAATGAGGAGTTAGTATTGAGCAGTGCAAAGTTTGCTAAGGCTTCAGATATTCCTGCTCTTGATATTTGGTGGGTGAGGAAGAACATCGCGAGAATCCATGGGATTCTGAACCCAATTGTTCATCAGCAGGTGCTTAAACTCGCGGATATGTCATCTACTACATACAAGCTGTGTGACCGTGTATCTATGGCTGTCTGTTCATTGGCAGCTAAAGAGATCAAGGTTTCACCAGAAACAGTGGAGTACGCACGTATGGTTCTCAATGCGTTCAAAGAGCTTTGGCAAAAGGGTGTTCCGGAGAGAACAGAAGAATCCCCGATTGACGGTCTTTCGGCTGAGGAGTCATGGCTCGAGGGAGTGTGCAACTACATCATGATCTTGATCGATGGGCTGGGACCACTGCCATTTTTAGAGTCAGTGAGCAATGATTCCAGCCAATCTTCGGTGCTTGCTAGTCCCTCACCACGAGGCCGGGTTCCTGCGGTTGGATCTACAAACTGTTTGGAGATGCTTGTTGAGATCATCAGTCTTTGCCCTAAGGGTGTTTCCTCAACGGCCAAGTATTTTGAAATTTTAGACACAATCATTCACCCCTTCTTAGTTAAGGAGACTGTTCTACCTCTGACAAAATTACTCCGGGCTCGTCTCATCGATCTTGCTCCATCTGAAGTTACTCACTGCTTTTACAACTGCGTAGTCAGGGCCTCCTTGGATACTGTTACCAACAGCACCGAGAAGCCATCTGGTCGCGAGTACAAGGAACTGATTTCTTCACTCATTGTTGGTCTTCGGTATTGCCCTGATCTCCCCTGGACGGAATGGAATGGTACTCTCACGCGTTTAACTCAGCATATCACCGAGAATGTTAGTTCTGTCGGTGTAGCCATTGCGGTTGTTGAACCACTATCTCGTGCTCTGGTGCAGGACCTCTCATCCGAAGAGACCGTTTCTTCGAACTGTGTTCTTGCAGCCCTTACGGCTATCAAACTGGCCATGTACCCAGCCGATGCTGCAAACGCAGCGATTGCACGGAAGCTGCTCTCCAATGGCCAGGTAGCAGGTGGGAACTCGTTAGATGTCTTTGACGATTTGTACACACTGGTGGTTCGCTTGTGCTGCCGGGCTTATGCTGATCACAAGGAGGGCGGGGATAGATTTCCCGTTATGCTTTTGAGAGAGCTGAAGTCTCTCTTGGAGAGGCCCCCTGCAGTCTTGAAGATGTCGGTTTTGGCGGCTGTCCAGGAAGGGCTGGCTGTTTGGTTACGTGATGAACGTGGTATTGTACAAGGCAAGATTGTTTCTTCGGTAAGTCTTTTGATGTATGTCTTGAAAAGCTTTTACTAACAAATCGCAGCTTAAACAACTGGTCGTTACTATGACCTCTATTATCTTCTCCAACACACCGGAATATGCTCTCCTACAAACTATGGAGCCTCTTTTCGTCGCAGCACTGGAGTCACCCGTTGTAGAATGCGTTAACTCATTTGTTGAAGCATGGAACAAGGCGTTCGCTGAAGTCACTACAGTTTCTTATCCGTCCAAGCTACACGAGACCTTGTCTTCCATCCGCTCACGGATTGACATTGTGGTGCCAGGCCTTGAAAATGGAACTCAGGATGTTAAGTTAGATGAGTTCCGCCAGTCCCAAACCTTTGAGGCTGATGGCGAGTCTATGGATATCGACCAGGTCGAGGATGTAGACGAGCTCCCAGTGCATAGCTGCAAGGAACCAGTCTCGAGTGTTTCACCCAGTTTGGATAGCCCTGTAATCATCCCTTCCTCAGTACCTATCCCTCGTGCTCGCCACGACGACTCCCAGATGGCCTTCATTCCCATCCAGGCACCCGCAACTGAGGACCCTGAAACACAAGCCCTCACTGATCATCAAAAAGAAGTCCGGGACCGCCAACGCCAAGAAGCCAAGTTGTTGCCTTCTGACCTGCGTCCCGACCTGGAGTCACAGCAATTGGAACCTGAGTTACTGCCAATCCTGCCGTCGTCTATTGCCGAGGAGCCCACTACTCCATCAAAGCAGAATCCTCAAGAGAGTCCTTCTACCCCGCCTACTGCTCGGTCGTTTGAAAGTTACCTGTCTCAGACTCCCACCCCTGTTCGTACCACTCAGGTTGACATGCTTAACCAGGAAATGTCTGAGGTCCCTTCTTCGCCTATTGAGCGGTCTTCCGTTAGTCGCTTCCCATTGCTTACATCAGATAACGCTTCAACCCCTGCACGGGAAGATTGGCCTGAGTTTTCATCGCCAGTCAATAGCTCGCCTATTAAACCACTGCGTCTCACGCGGTCGAAGCGTCGGTCGTCACGACAGAACTCACAAGAGCCGGCACAACAGGATTCACTGGATAAGGACCAGATTATCCCCGAGACTCAGGATGGTTCTGCCGAGAATGACACTCCCGACGAGGAACTACCCACGCAGTCCGATAGGGTCACTCGTAGCACTGGCAAGAGCGTGCGTAGATCAATCCTCGATCTTCCACCTCTGCAAATGACTACGCGGTCTGCGGCTAGGGGATCGCAAGAAATCGCGTTTTCTGATCCCCCTTCACCGGCTAGTTCGCCTTTGAAACGTAAGAGCCGTTCTGTAGAAAGAGGTCGCTCATCTGTTAGACGCACCACTAGTCCTGAGCTCACAGTAGAATCCTCGGGCGGTCGCACTCGTGCGTCAAGACGGTCTTCTGGGGTTCTTGAGACACCATCACATAATCACGCTGCACGGCGTTTGAAGAAGGAGGCAGAGAATCTTGTCGCTACGCCTGTTCCCCGGACCCGGCGGAGTACGCGGGCATCGTCTCAGAATGATGATGCAGATGCTGGACGTTCGTCGCCCGTTTCTGATGGTGGATTGGTGGGCGAAGATGGCGAAGACATCGACGGTACGAGCTTGGTAGTGACGCGCAGTGGCGGGAAGAGGAAGCGTTCGGATATGAAAGACACTCCCATGCCCCGTAAGCGTACACGTACTCGGACCCGCCGTCGGTCGACAAAACAGGCCGTCAAGGACGAGGACGTTGTTCCTGACTTACAGGAACTCGAACAGGACTCCAAGGTCTCCATGCTCGATGTTCCCGTTGATGATGAAGACGATGAAGTCAAGATGCCTTCTAGTCCGCTTAGTGAGCTTTCAGAAGGTGATACGGTCCTTTCTTCTCGTGTCACTACGCAGAGTATGGACGTCGACTCGGTCCCTGAGACCCAGCGGGAACAATCGCCCATGGACGAACCAACCTCCCAACTCTTATCAGAAGCCCGTTTACGCAACCACAGGCAAAACCTCCCAATACATAGCCCACGAGTCAAGAAGGAAGCGGACGTGGAGGAAACTGATCTTGAGGCTATATTAAGACATATCCGGGCAGCCACAAAGTTACTTAAGGAGTGTGACTTCGCTATCTCTGGGGCTGAAGCAAGTGTTACAGACGAGGCAGCTTTGGAATTGAAGAGGGCATTATTGGAGGCCGAAGAGAGAGGAGGAAGACGGTAGATTTGATTTGTTTGTTTTGATTTCTTGGTTTCTGTTTGGCGTTTGGAAAATGGATATCTGGGTTTATTTGAATACATTTTGCGTGGTAAAAAGATTCTTTGTGATTTGTGCTCTTGGTGATTTGAAGGGATGGGGCTGTCGTTGTTGATATGGAGGAGAAGAGAACAAAAAAAAAAAGAATCGACAACGACAGGATTCGAACCTGTGAGGCCGAAGCCATATGATTTCTAGTCATACCCTTTAACCACTCAGGCACGTTGCCGGATGAAAGATATGGCTACTATTGGGGGTTAAGTACTCGGAAGAAGCCGAAAAAATCAATCCGGATCTCGAAAGCCCGGGAATGATGGAGTTTGTGTATACAATCACCATTAGCATTTGTGTGTAACAGCCCGTAATATAGTGGAACCTACAGTTCATAAAGATGGCGTATTTTTCTACACGTAACGCACTTTTATCCTTGCATTTGTCCGTGACCTAGGTCCTTAATTCTCCAAAACCGTTGAAACCCCATTTCAATGCAAGATGACCGGTCGGTATGCGCCATGCTTTTTGAGAGTAGCAGACCCAAAGAACGACCGGAGCACCGGGTTTTGCTTTTTTAGTTGAACCTGGCACGTCAACAGTTGCAGCTTGATCAGCATTCTGGGAGTGCGTCTAGATAATTTTGTACACTTTGGTGCTGGTTCGAAGATTTCTGTGCCAGGAGAATGCTTCTGTTGTGGTGGGCGTGGTTGACGTGGAATAGTGTTAGCCGGGCTAGCCATCGGTGCCTCACGACCATTTTCCTCGGCTGTCGTAGAAAGTCTGACGTCAAATACGTTGCTCTATGACTCGCCGTTTCCCTAGCTATATCTTTCAACCCAATAGACCTTAGATTTTATAGGAAATGAACTCTGATATCCGGAGATCTCTTCCGGTGTTTGATCTCTCCGACAGAAATGAATATCTCTAAATCATGTCATGATACGAGCGCTCAATATCGACGTCACGAGATGGTCATGAGACTGGGTCTTTGAGGGTGTAAGACCCAAACTCTTCCTTGGCTACTTGATTTTGCAAACATCCCAACACTGTTCACAGTCCTTGGCAACGATATCATCAACGATCATTCTAGCCCAAGATGGATACCAACTTTGATTCGCAGCCACTAGATAAGCAGCGAATGTGTCTGGAGTCTCGGGCCCAAAATGTGATGCGGCACAAGTCAATTCGATTTAAAATCAGAGCGAGGGGCTACACTAGTGTCTTAAGACTCTTGTGTCATGTTGTTGTATTAGAGGCCAACATATTATACCAAGGTATCGGTATCTTCTGTTACACACAACGTACTAAGCACTTTTAACTTATCGTGAAGCGACAAACCCGCGTAGTTGTGAGCGTAAAAGACTATCTAGTTGAAAGCTGCCCCGCTAAGTGGCTTACTTTCATGTAGAGAGCTTGATTTTTGTCCCTACACGCCTAGCTAATTAAAAGTTTATAAAAGTGAATGATAGAATGCTCGTCAAACTAAAGGCTTTTTGTTTATTGCTAGGTCGTCGTTTGCGATATCGGGTCATTGCGTTACACGTGCGCATGGCATTATTTTGCGGAATCTTCCGTACTTATTGTGTACTATTAGATGGAAACAGCAGGGGCCCCAACCCACTAAGATTGAGAGATGCGACCATTTTCTTAAATGAAAACGATGGCTTTACAATACGTGTGATGAATAACATGCTTTTTCCCTATTATCCCCTCACATTGTCCGGCAATCTAGGTTCTACCAACAACCAGTCTCAATATAAAACAATGGTTCGAAAAGAAGAGTCATCTCTGCAAGGGTCAGAACCGAAGAAAGGTCTTCGGATAGGCTTCCGTTGCTTCCGTCGCGGCACTTGCCACTTCCTCGGGTGCCTTTTAGGTAATCCAGGAACGGTATTCTGGACCACTTTCCTGCGTTTGAACTGCGGCACCGGAGATTCTGAAGAACGCTTCCGTTTTGGGGCAGAAGTATTAGCTGATGAAGCTGTCGCGAGTGTTTGAACTATCGTAGAGGGCAGAGCCACGACACCACCGGAAGAGATAGATGCGACTTGTTGGGTTGGTTCTAATGACCGTACAAAGAGTTCACCACGCCTTGCTTTGACACGTTTTTGTAGCGCGGAGGACACCTGGATCCGCTGTCTCTTTAACGTAGTCAAGGTCTGAAATGCCATCGGACGTATCATAGCGAGCTTATACAACGGGGGAGTAGAGCGTATCAGGGTGTGGATACACCCAATCCGTCTAGCGTGTATGACGTCACTACCACCGACAGTTTGTTTAGGATTGAAAGGCTTGATCACCAAGGAAAAGGTCTTACGCTTTCTTTGATACATTTTAATCGCGAGGTAAGATGAAGGGAGACGGTGTTCTCCGATCTTGCTGTCAAGCAGCACATCTTCATTAGGGCGAACACGTCTAACTCTGCTCCGAATGACGATTTGTGATTCTGGAAAGGGCTTGAGTAGATTCATTGAAGTCCCATACCGTCTCATAAAAGCAACTTGCTTTTGGTATGGAGTCAAGGCATGTAATATCTTACATTTCTCCCAATAGACTACCAAACGGCGGGACACCCATTTCAATGTATGATAAAGATGAGCCCATGACCAGCTCGGATATTTATCATTGGCTTCTCCGGTCTTCCAAGGCGGTTCCCAAGACAGACTGTACTGCATATCGCGCGTGGGAAGTCCAAAGATGTGTTCAACCTTTCTATTCTGTAGGAGGCCAGAACTAGCGTTGATTCGGTCTGTAGGCACGGAAAGAGTGCGTTTTGAGTATTCCTCGAGCAGGTCATATACCAAGTTTGTCCTAGCTGCTGTGCATTCTGAGCGAGCCTCTGGCTTTACTGTGAAGTCCGCATGATGATATGCCACCATTGGACAGTTGATGTGCCAGAGAATCGTATCATCAGTGAAGTAGATTCGACGATCAGAAAGATATTCCTCCTGGAAGGTCCAACCACGATTCTGCCAGTCTGATCTGCCGGCGAACATCAAGTGTCCGATGTTCGTTGCGGTTCCCCAGCATCCATCATCACACGGTGCCGCGACTCTCGAACCAAAGTCTCGTGAGTAGCCTGGGAGCCCTGAATGAATGGCTGTTCTAAGAGAACATATCATAGTCAAGTATGAGTTGGCATAGATATCCCCCATTGCATGAATTTGTTCGGCCTTCTCCTTGTCATCGCCCTGCATGATGCAATAGCGGTCAACCCAAATATATGGAATGTCGAAGGATTTAGCCATTGCCATGCAGTCGTGAAGGGTTTGAGACATCGTCTTAAGAGATAAAGAGTCAGTTTGGCTGAATTTTGCATGGGTTTCGGCGGTGAGCATGTTCAAGTCCGTGGCATCCCAGCGGTAGCTAATAGCAGAGTACCGCACATGGTTGTTTCCAATGAGCACGACACAACGTTTTTCTACGTCGATGAGACGGAAGCAGGAGGGGTATCCTAGAGGTTTGTTAGTCTTTGTCGGGTGTCTGTAGATGATTCTCGTACCTGCTGACTGTTGAATACTCGCAACGGGATATTTGTCGAACTGAGACTTTATCTGCTTTTTCAAAGTCTTCGGGTTACAACGGCTTAAATCGTAACAACACACCCCCGGACCATTGTCGTCATTAATTAAGAAGAGTCTGATTTCACACATTGTGCTTTGCGGGGCTGAACCCTGTTCTGCCTTGTCTTCGCCCCATTGAACTTCAATTGTCATTGGCAATGAATTTCGACATCCGTAGACTTCCTTCTTATCAAAAAGTCCCCACCGCATATGCATTTCTCGGAGCCTTATTTTCTTATCTTTATTGTTTCCGCTTCTGATTTCGGACAATACTCTCTTTGCTAAACCATAGCAGATTGGACACTTTGGACAAAATCCAAGCTTCTTCAAGCCAGTGCCGTCTGTGTCATTGACAGGAACTATCCAGGGAGATTGGCAGTCCGCTCCAAATGTCTTGTTCGTAGCAAGTAGCTTTTGAATATCAAGGTCTTGAAATGACCAAGTACTCGTGTCATTAAGAGAGCAGGGGACTAGTTGCTTCTTATGGCATTTGGTCTTTACATCCGCCCAGCATTCCTCACAGTCTTTGACGACCATCATACTAACAACCATTTCAACACAAGATGAACACCAATTTCGATTCACGCCCACTCTTTGGGCTACCCTACGAGTGTATTCGGCGCATGACTCTTCCTCGTCATCGTTAGACCTCTCATGGACGACTGTCTTAGGCTCCTAACTTGGTCAGCCCATCACTACCAACACTATTTCTTGAGGCCATTCTGCCTATCAACCTTACCTTGTCGCTGTCATCAATAAACGTCAAAGCCACAATCCATTCAAACCAGTCAACAATAACATCGTCATCAGATCGCTCAAGATTTTCGGTGAGAATTGCAAACATCTCTTACTTAGGTTCGACTAAGAAAGCCCGCTACCGAAACTCTGAAAAGGGAAATATGATGTTCTCTGACTATTACAATCTTTCTTTCTGCAATATTCCACGAGGCTAACTGTTGGGCAATTCGGCAAATATTGCCGTTGCCCGATTTGCTAATCGCTTGTGTACTGGGCAAAAGGCATATCAATCAGTGACTGAAATGTACATACAGGTGTAGATATATACACATGCATGTACAACACATGGTGCTGAGGGGCCGTTCTTATTAATCTACCTGCATCAAGAATCCTAGAGAGTCTCGTCATCGGCAAAAGTTTCCCCTAGAACTACAACTTTCGAGCTTAACTGCAGAAATCACGCCCGCCCCCCCCACTAATAAGAAGGCTATACCATATCACAAATTACCAAATTCAATGAAATCGTCTACCGAAAGTCTGCAGAATATCACATCCCACGGACATCCGGATTGTAGACATCAGGGGGAACAGCTTGACGTACATACTACGCTAGGGTCAAAGCTCCGTGCCGATAGCCGCGAGCTGTAAATCGTCGGCATTTTATCCCTGTCCATCTGAACGTCAAAGATAGTAGAAAACTTTGATTCGACAACCCCTATTGAACTGGCATTTGGGTTCAAGCCCATTCGCCTCGTCAAAGAAGGCTAAGCAAACGGCACATTCTACATCCAACTGTCGTCACTATCGCCACAAAAAGTGCGGAGGACTCCGTTTTCTCTGCCACATGCAAAAAAAGACATTTTCAGGTGGTGAATGTGCAAAAAGAAACGTGCCATAACCATGAATCGAACATGGATCACCACGGATTTTCGTGTTTATAGGAGGTCCTAAAGCCACAACGTGATATTCTAACCATTAAACTATTATGGCTGATGTTGTTGGATAATGACGCGCACAGACAAATCAAATACCTTTTTCCCGCCACGTTACGCAAGGCAATTATAACCGCGATAACAAAACCTTCATCAACGGCTCAACTTGCCTCATCATTGAACAAACGCCACCTCGCCAATCAAGGCCTCCCTGATCTTCTTTGTCTCGCCTTGTCTTTCCTTTCCATATATCTCTATTGGCGAATGAGCGCACAGCTCCCAAAAACGTGTAAACCTAATTGGGAAGGAGGTGAAATGTCATTACCAGATAGGGAAGCTGATCTCATGGTGTTTGGGTATGATTGGGCTTTATTCGGAAACGGCAAGAACTCAGGGATGAAGATATGAAGGTGTAACTACCCGGATTCTGTCCTAGAGGTACGGGTGTAGTGGGGTATGTACTACGGATTGAATTTTGGAAAGTGCTTTCACGATAAGGCTGAATTTGTAATGGTTTGTTGTTTTATATGTTGCATTTGGTAGTCATTGTTTGACAGGCTTGGCTTGCATTCTACAACTTGTGTTTTCAACTTGTCGTTCATATTTCTCGGTACAATGACGGACAATCAAGAGCCCTCAGCGATCCCCCTCGACAACCTGGCCATTCCAGCCCCACGTGGCCATACAGCCAAAGACTTCTCGGCATCCGTCTTTTCTAACCCAGAAGACCCTCTTTCCTTCGCCCAGCATCGTCGTTCCGACGTATCGGAAGCTGAACTTAAGGCCCAGTATCCGAATGGAAACCGGAAACAGATCCGGGCCTTTTATACCAGACAGAATGACTTAATCGATCAGTTTCTTGGGGCTGATGATGAAGAGAGAATGCAGGTGGAGTTGGATAAACATTTGAAACCAAGAGTCAAATTTGCAGTTTATGCTTCATTTGGTGTCAACTTTTGCCTGTTCATTATTCAGGTTTATGCTGCTTTGTCGACTAAGTCATTGGCCCTTTTTGCAACGGCTGCTGATGCCTTTGTAGGTTGACCGTAGTGAAGATATAAGAGCGTCAGTTGATTAACTAATATTTTGTAGATGGATCTTGTCTCCTCGTTTGTCATGCTCATCACTTCCAAGATGGCTGCTAGACCAAGCGTTTACAAGTATCCCGTCGGGAGACGCCGAATTGAAACTATTGGTATCATCTTGTTTTGCTGTCTCATGACTACCGTGGCTATCCAGCTCATTGTGAGTCGATGTAGTCCTATGACGTGGTGTGGCAATGGTGGCTAACTAGTGCAGATTGAATCATGCCGTGATCTTGGCTCGCACAAGGCTGGTAACTCCAGTGAACTGCAGCTGATCCCCATTATATTTGTTGGAATTGCAAGTATGTTCAAGAATGCCTTGTTAGGCAACGTTGCAATATGAGTTTTATCGTGAATATGCCTAGGCTAACTGTGTTGTAGTTTTGGCCAAGGCCTCCTTGATGTGTTATTGCTTCGCTTACCGCCGGGTCCCAAGTGTTCGGGTCTTTTTTGTAAGTTGCCTTCTTTACATGGCATATGTTTGTTGTCTAATATTTGCCACAGGTTGATCATAGGAACGATATTGCCGTCAATTCCTTTGGCCTCATCATGTCCATTCTTGGTGAGCGGTTAGTATGGTATCTCGACCCTGTTGGCGCTATTCTCATCGCCCTGTTGATTTTGGTCTCATGGGTCTCCAATGCCTTTGAGCAAATCTGGCTTTTGGTTGGTAAAGCGGCCCCAAGAGAATTTATTTCCAAATTGGTGTACATGTGTATGACCCATGATAAGCGGATCGCTAAGGTTGATACGGTAAGTTTTATAATTGACATTTACAAATCGTTGTCTAACGTTCCATTAGTGCCGCGCTTACCATGCAGGTGAAAAGTTCTACGTGGAGGTAGACATTATCATGGACGAAGAGACGCCACTGAAAATCTCTCATGATGTATCACAGACTTTGCAGCGCAAAATCGAAGGGTTATCGGACGTTGAAAGGGCATTTGTCCACGTGGATTACGAGGACGAACACGACGTCTACGATGAACATAAACCTCTTTACGAGAAAAAAGAGCCCAGACGCAGTCGCAGCCTTAAGGAGATTCTCCAAACGGTGCGGGGTGTGCGCACGGATGAGGGTGGCGAAGTGCAGTGATACATCTGCATGTATGTGACACCACACTGCCAAACAAGGCGATTTTTGAAATTGTAATTTCACCGTTTTGAATTTGTAGATTTGTAGATTTTTAGGTGTATTTGAATAATGACAATTACAATTCAGCCTATGGCTATGGCTATGGTGGCTGTGAAAAATCGTGAAACATTGTTCTCATGACTAAGACTTTTGAAAGATGACAACCTTTCAAATCACTACTCAACATCAAGTTTATATATTCCCAGGCTACCTAGATCTAAAACACAGTTCTGCATTTTCTGTTATCAATACAGACAACTTCAATTACATACCCTTCACTCTACAGTCCCAAATACATAAATCAACGCAATCATAATGTCTGACTCTCGCACTATCCTCTATGTAAGTACACTCTGCCCACTCATGCAGTCAGGTTTCTAACAACCACTCAGCAAGTCGACCCTTCAAAGCCTGGATGGCTCTCTCGGGCCCAGAACAATTCTCGCCTGGTTCCTGAGAATAACTACGCTCGTCGTACTAGACGTGGAGCCAACAGGATTAAGCATGTGCAATCTTACAGACCTGGAAAAGGCAGTCACTCTAGCAGTGACTAGCCGGTCGGTATGACTAGCACATCATTGAATGACCTGTGATTGTTCTTCCTACGCTTTAGTGTAAACGCTGCTAGAACATTGTCCTTCATTACGTCATGCTTGGAAGCTGTTGATTTGTTTTGATCATTCGATGGGGGTTGAATATCATGCAATCTCGCAAGAGATATAAAATCCTAACCAAAGGAACCAAAAAAAATGACAAAAGGAAGAAAACAAAATTTCGTCTTAGTTACATTCCACGCAGTTCGAAGATTCACCGCGCTCTTTTAATCACACGATATAACTTTCTTGTCAGGAAGTCTTCGTAAAGATATACAATTTTCAATAATATACGTCCCTTGAATCTAACTACACACGAATATATGTATATGTCCAACAATCATACAACGTGAATGTGCATCTTTCCATAAATGTGAACCCCCCAAAAATATGACAACGGGCTACACCAACCCCCCAAAAAGTAATCGTCATCGAATCTCCGATACGGGGAATCGAACCCCGGCCTTCTCGGATCAACTTGATATGCAAGATGAGAGCGAGATATCCTAGCCCCTAGACCATATCGGATGAACTTTGTTGAAAAGTGCATACCTATCACGGGATATCTATAAACTCGATTTTCCCGCAGAAAAAAAACAACGTCGAATTACCATGAAACAACAACAACAACAAAAATGCAACGTCACGTTGGGCGTAGCCGGAAAAGGATTAGTACCCCTCTTTTTCGATTGGAATTGTAATTTGACAGTTTGTAATTGTTCATGTGCATTTCTTACATGGTCCAAGTAAGTAATGTGCCGTTCCACGTTATTGATGCAGGTCAGCCGTCATTTATTACCCTTTGCCCGTTTTCCGTGCTTCATATTTTTGATTTGATTTGGTTTCTTCTGTTTATAACCTGTTAGCAGGACTAGGTCCCTTCCGTGCTTCATATTTTCGATATTTAACCTTCCCATCCATAGGGTTGTATAACCCACACAGGCGTTCCAAAACATTTAAACACCGGCCTCTTCTTTTTTTTCTAGAATCCACCCGCCCCACCTAAAAATCCACAGATGCCCCGCTTTAACCACCAAACCCGCCATCAGTAAAATCAGTAAGTCCCCCCTCAAAAGTCTATAAATACCGACCTACGCCGCCCTGTTCTTGTTGATTTCCTTTCCTTTTCTTCTTCAGGCGACAATAC